>WYDF02034290.1:0-26034 GCA_009867245.2 Adranes taylori | reverse complement strand
TGGGGAGTGGGGATTAAACTTGCGCAGTAAAATAGGTTTCCCACTATGCTTCTGTTAGCGCGCATTTTTGTCACCGGTCACATTCGGCACTCTCACGCTCTAAGTTTGTTGATTTTTCCTAAAATTATATTGGTGCTTTGGCGGGCCGCGCAAAAAGTTTCAAAGGGCCGCATGCGGCCTGTGGACCGCAGGTTGTCGACCCCTGATTTAACCCATATCTGCCTAACAAATTTTCTCTGCTATCAATGTCAAAAAAATAGTATTCGGTATTAGTTAAGACTAGAATAGTATTAGGTATCAGTTCAAAATAAATTATTAGTGAATTTAGGATGAATATTAGTTAAACAATCTCTTAGTAACAATCTCTGAGTTTGTATTATGTAAATCAATGAAAATAGGGAAGAACTTGTTCAAGGTCAAATAACTCAACTGTGACACAAAATTTATTTAAGTGTAGTGATGGTAAAACATTTCCTGGCAAACATAAGTATTTTATGTTCCACTAGTGAATATCTTATACAGATTGAGGCATCAGATATGCAAAATAGGCATATAAACCTGTTGTACTCTAAGGCCAGATATTATAAGACCTTTGTGCTCATTTAATGGCTATGTCGTAAAACTATTTTCAGTATAATACACATTAAAGTTGCTCTTTATATTAAACGCAAACATAAAATCGCTGTTTCCTTTATATACATGTAGGTTACACTATAAAATATATGATACTAATAAATAGTTTAATTAAATGACAGAAGAGACGCGTTGAATAAATATTCTAGCTTCATTTTAAATTCTAATTTAGTGTGCGATAAATATTATAATATTATATCATATTTAACGTTACAATTCATCATAGAAATTAGACAATTCATTTAGAAATTAGACAATTCTGTGATTATGTTTTCTAGTAGTATTAACTAGGCCTTTACTGTCTAGTAATATATAGTACTAACAAGAAAGGCAACTAGTTAACACTCTATAATTTTGCAGAACATACATTAGCTATAAATTGATTGAGCAATAAATAAAATTTGAAAAAAATGTGTATTACTAGAAACCATAAATCAGAAATCATACATTTTTAAGGCAATGATATTTAAGTTTGCAACAATAAAATATTAAATATACAAATCAGTAATTTTCGCAATGCAAAATATCGATAGAACACAATATTAGAAGGAATTACTAGTAATCTCTCATTCACTCGCCATGTATCTCACCAAGATATAATTCACCAAAGTCATGTAATACTTATGGCACCTCTAAAATATTTATATTTACTAATATAAAATAATCAAAAAAAAAAAAATATTCAGTTTAAAACCTTAAAAAAAAGTATTGCTCATCACTTTCTAATTTTTACAAATTTTGGTCCTACAATTTAAAATTAAGAGCCAAGAATGCTCAAAACATTTAAACTGTCTTCTCCTGTTGGTGCCTATCCTCTGTGAATGTTGGCAATCAAGTTGGTCCATATGACCTTGTTGACAGCTGCTCTAAATAAATGCACAGTCGTCATCCCCACCCACTGTCTAATATTCCTCAACAATGATTTTCGCCATCGCCCTTGCGTTCTTTTACCCTCTATCTTGCCTTACAGGATTAGCTGAATTAGTTGGTATTTCTCGTTGCGCATCACATGCCCCAAGTATGACATTTTTCTGACTTTCACTCTACTCATAACATCCAGGTCTTTTTTCATACGTTGTATCACGGTATTGTTTGTGACATGGTGGATGTATGAAATTCTGAGCTTGCGGCGCTAGCACCGCATCTCGAAGACTTCTAGTCTTTTAGATGCTGCCTCCGTCAGGCAGCATCTCCATATAGAAGTGTGGAAAACACATAACATCTCAATTTTCGCGTTCTGATATCAATGTTTAGGTGCATATTACATACGATCTGTCTAAGGCGGCTGAAAACAATTCTCTTCTCTATGCGGCATTTAATCTACTGTGAGTGGTCCCATTTCTTGTTCAGACTACATCCCAGATATATAACTTTGTCTATTGTTTCCAATGATTCTTCCTTTGCTTTAAATTGGTGTTGAATTTCGTCGATCTTCCTTACAATAAGAGTTTTGGTCTTCTTACAGTTTAGTGTCATACCGTATCTGTCACATACTTCCACTACATGGTTTATTAGTTCCTACAGATCCTCCGCACTATCAGGTTGTGTCACCCGCGTATCGTAGGTTGTTAATGCGTTCCCCATTGAGTTTATGCCTTGTTTTCTTCCATTGATAGCTTCCCTGTACAGCATTTTCGAGTAGGTATTGAATAGCATCGGTGATAGAATGCAGCCCTCACTCACTCCTCATTGTACTATGAATTCTTGTGAGGTTTCGTTTCCTATGCGTATAGCTTTCTAAATAGGCGCAAATTCTTATCATCGATACCGAATTCCCTCAATATCTGAAGCAGTTTGTGATGTTGCACTTTGTCGAATGCTTTCTCGAAATCAATAAAACATGCATAGACATTGCAGTTTACGTCCCGGGCTCTTTGTATCAGAACTTGGATAGAAAATAGAGCTTTTCGTGTTCCAAGTCCGTTTCTAAAGCCAAACTGAACATTGCTAATGTTTTCCCCGAGTTTTCTATATATTCGGGAATGAACAATACTAAGAAGGATTTTAAGTGCATGGCTCATTAAGCTTATAATTCTGTAATCAAAGCATATGGTGGCATTTGTTTTCTTAGGAAGAGAAATGAAGGTGGAACTAGCCAATCTCTAGGCAAATCTCCTGTTCCATAGATTTTGTTGAGTAGACTTGTTAAGAGTTTAATTTGGTCGTCTTCGAATAGTTTTAGTATTTCCGGATCAGGTGCTTTATTCTTTTTCAGTCGTTTTATTGTCTGTATCACCTCGCTGATTGTTATTTCTAGTCATGTAAATCCCAGGACATTGGTTCCTGACTGTTCCTTTTCTTCGAATAATTCGTCCATGTATTCCCTCCATCTTACAAGTATTTTTCCGTTTTCGTACAGCAGGTTGTTACGTATGTCCAATACTGAATTACTGCTTCGTGAGCTATTTCCTCCTGTTACGGCTTTGATTTTCTTATGTAGATAGAGAATGTGATGTTTCTGTTCCAAGGATTCGTTTTCCCTACATTCGTTCTGTAGCCACAATTCTTTTGCTTCTTTGATCTTTTTGTTAATATTTCTGTTTATTTCTCTGTACATTCTTTTTGTACATTTAAACTGTAGTATCAATAATACTAACAAAAGAAGAAAGAAAGAAAACCTTAATTGGCATAAAACATTTCCCTACAATAATTTCTTATAATAAAATAATTTTCTTTTAATAATTTTCTCATAACATAAACATAAACATAATATACATAAACATAAACATAACATAAACATAATATACGATACATAGTACTAAACATAATATATAATTCTAATTACGATAACAATTATATATCTAATAATAAGAATTATATTACTGTTAGAGCCTAATTAGAAATTCTGCTTTTGTTTTCTTACAAAGCCCAAACTTTTTTGACAAGGTTTGACAAGGTTTTCGCCTTTGTTACTACAGGATGAACATTTATCAATCACAAGTTGTGCAATAAAAATTCTATACTATTTTATAAACTATTTTTCACCAGTCAGTAGAGTTGAAACAGTTTCTATACAGAGGTATAGGCCTAGAACATCTGATGAGTTAACTAAAATAAAATATATGTTGAAAACGCAATTGTTAGGCATCAATTAAGCAAGCAACTTACTATATTGCTTCGTAAAAAAGAGTTTAGTAGCTATTTATTATTTCAATATATTTTTTGGGCTTGTTCAATCAAGATTGAATAGGGCAATATTACAAAAAATTCAGGAATATAATTTTTTAGAGATATTTATATATCTCAATTTTTTCATGTTACATTTAAATTATAGGATCCCTAGTATGTTTAAAATATTTAGTTTATTTTAATAGACGTAGTAATTATCATAGCTAGTAAAGTTAAAACAATTGTTTTTGCTTCATATCAAAATATTAATATATGATGTCACGTTTAATTAAAAACAAATTGTATATCAAATATTTAGCTTATTATTGCAATTAACCGCTATCAGGTTCAACGAATTTATTTACTTTTTTACATGTCTAATAAAACTGACGATAGATTTGTTTTGTAGATGCCAAATGAAACACATATTTTAAGAATCTGTAAACTGTAAATGTTCTTAAAACTGATACATTTGTTACCGTTAGCAGAGACGTAAATATTTAGAGTTTTTATTTAAACACGTTAATTAGTGTTAATTCTGTATATATTTATTGATATATTCTAATAAAGTTGAAGTTGTATTTTGTTAGTTATTTCGCCAATATGGTGGTTTTAATCTTTGCAAGTTCCCCTAAGATTTGATAACGTATTTCACGGTGTCATTCTTTTGTATTTATTGATTTATATTTTATTTAAAGTGATTCATTATTTTAATACTTTTTTAAATAATATTTTTAAGGTATCTTTTAATATTTCAAATTTGAATCATCAATTCAATGATTCAATTGAATAACCAAATCAAACCAATTTTATTTTTAATTCGTAAACGGGTAATAATTTTAAATCAAATTAAATTCTCTCACAGCGAGCCACAAATCAAGTAAAGAAAAGTTTCACCCAGGTTGTACAGTGCTAATTAACGGATTCATCTATTTTATTGTATGTTAACGCGAAATAATATTAAATAGTTGTGTTGTTACATTAAAAATTACTTACAAAATAAAAGTGGTTTCTTATTGTATTCACAATAGCCATTTACTGTTTATATGTATGGTTTCGTATGGTATAACTTCCAAAACACAAAGGTCTTACATATGTGTGTCACTGACGTGATTATGACTGGGGCGTCATTTTAGTCGCAGGGGGGATATGCCACGTACCAGAAAATAAAGGGTTAATTTAAATATAATTTCGATGCAAGGACGTTACCGTAGTCTATAAATTATATTCTAATAAATTCTAATTGCAGTAAAAGTTATATTAAATAAGAGAAAAACATAATACACCATTCTAAGAATCCAAACGCAGATGGTTAACAGGAAGCAGCCATATTCCAATTATCGAGGGTCAAGTTCACAATCATGGGGGCCCTGTTTAAGGCAGCTTTTTTGGCCAGTCTGTAGAGGGACATTTTGAGAGTTGTCAAAATTAGGTATCTACAGAGTTTAGTAGTACGTGATTCTAATAGCTCTAAATAAAAAGTTCCATTTTAAAATTATATCTATAGAGGCGGTGCAACAATAAACATCACAGATTGGTACTTTCATGTAAAATCTTTCTAATTATGCAACTGTTAAAATGCAGAAAGGATCGAAATAATTAAATTGTTTTAATTAACTTTATCTAATTTCAATTAACACTATTTTGGTAAGATATGTCTGATCATTATTTTGATAATAATTATATTTCAATAAATTAAAATCTTTCTTTAATTTAACCCCCGATAAGTTTACATCAGTTTTCGGAAACCTAGGTATCTCATATCTAGCTGAGTAAATATCCCCACGTCATTACTCCTTAAAATGGTACGTGACAATTTAGTGACTAAATTTTTGAATGTTTATCTGAGTAAAGCCCCCACGTCCATAATTTCTCAGCAAGTGAATTAATAAACCACATTTACTTTATATGCAGCCAATAGAAAACAAGGGCGAGATAAAGTATCCCACCGATTAACGGAACAATTTGAAAAAACATTTTTGGTAGAAAATGTCTAGAAAGCTTGTAAAATTTCTAATCAACAATCAGAAATAATGATAACAACAATCAGAAATAATGATCAGAAATAACTTTAAATAATTCTCAAACAAGTGCAAGAAAATCTTAACGATATCATGTGACAGACTCCCACTCGCAACGCTACTAATAAGTAGTCACAGACTGCACAAACATTATCTTAATTAATTCCAGAATTCAAATAGTCCTCGGAAATATGTGACTCGGGCGCCAGGTCAGTTTAACGCGGGACCGCACGCTGGAACTGATCTTCTTCTTCCTTGGGTTAGTGGTTTACTGATGGCACATATAGCTTCTAGTCTTATGAATAATCCAGAAGTTCTCGCTCTTGTGAGCAGCTGAAATAAACTTACTTACCAATGAGTGAAACGGCATTAACATTTAAAAAAATAAGTCTATTTGTTTTCAGACAATAAACAAAGAAAGAAAATATTTATGCACAAATAAATGTCAATGTATAAATATCAAACTAATTTTGTTACGTAATAATGGCGGTTAAATAAACAAAAGCCAAGCGATTTATATAAAACAGTACGAATACATCATAATAATCATAAACGGCGTATATGAATAAAGCGGTGAATGTGAAGCAATACGAAAGTCCGGTAATAAAATAATAAAACATTAGCATTGTGGAAAGCATGTAAAGAAACAGTTAATGAAAGAACAGGAAGGCGGGAGTAAACCTCAGTGCACAATATGTGTAACGGACCTGGCCGGAATTTTAGAAGATCACTGTTAGTTACAACAGCACCCCATGAACATACGGGTTATTGGAGCTTGCCACAAGAACTGACCCCGGTAAGTTAGCGTTAGTTGTACTCCAACGACTAGAATGGTAAGGAAATCACGATCAGTTACAGTAACACCCTGAGCCTCTAAAATTAACCCCGTGTACGTAAATTAGCGGTAGATATACTCTAGGGAAGGAAAGATAAGAGGAGACAACTGTCCGGATACAATAACACCCCGAGAACGTACGTATTATTGCCGCCTGAGCACTCAATACTAACCTCGTCAACGTAAGTTAGCATTACATGCCCCAGTGTGTAGGAAATAGGTGAAGTAGAGACAAAGCTATTGAAAATAAATGTAATTATATAGCACTGAAAGATAAATGCATATTTCTTACCAAACGCGTTAAAATTGCCGGCAACTGTTGCTGGTTTGTTGTTGGTGGTTTTGGCTGAGTTGGAGCTTGCCGTCGGTTTGTTGCTGACTTGAGCTCTTGAAATCACGAACTAATACGGAAGTAATTTATTATACTAAAAATTTCGCTATTTATAGACGGAAGCCTTCGTTTAAATTTGTTTCTGTTGTACGGGTCATATAGAGTCTTCTACTCATTGGTTTACTACGCGGTACACTTCTCCTACATTTCAGTGAACGAACAGCAGTATCACGCATCCATGTGTATAACAACAAGATGCAGTCAAAACCAGCAGTGTACCACGTATGCACGTCCCTATGTGTCCATACGTCATTTCTAAATATTATTATTAACAATTATGCGTCATCCTATGGCGCTTTAGCGCGACTCATTCACCCCCGCACACATTACACACACGCACACATCACTCAATGCGGTAACAAGTACTCATTGCGTTCAGTCGACTAAATCTCTCCCTATTCCACATATAATATGATATCGCTAAACGCATTGACTTATAACAGATATTATGTTTGTTTATCTTCTATCATAAAATATGTTTTATTTACCAGCGACAAAAATAATTGTTATGTGTTTATACTATTTAATCTTTTAGATATAAATTGAGAAGTAATAATAATAATAATAATAACTCTCTGCTTTCAATAAACGCGCACAATCATTTCTATAAACAGTAAACGCGTTTCGGTTTAATAGGTTTTCCAAATCTCATTCGTTCAATTAATTGAAATTAGTAATCTAAAGAAACTTTTATCTTTACAGTAACGTGTGTCATTACAATCTGACTAATATAAATCTTAATAATTACGAAATCGTATGGATAGAGTTATAAGTGTACTCCTTCCTCAGTGAACGCAAAAATATGTAGAAAAAGACTAATCGTTTTCGTGCAAACTTTATTCACAGATTAATTTTGATGTATCATAGATAAATTTCTATGCGACAGAAGTGTAGTACCAAAGTATCATCTGTAATGCTTTATTACTCTAAAAGTGTTAGTGAATTACTGTTTCGTAAATGATGTAAGTACTGTGAGTTACAAGGGTGTTTATATCTTTTATGGCACTGACGCTTTTTCTCTTTTATCGGATAATTCACGACAATGTTAATTAAAATTTAGATTTATTGGCATGCATATTTTCGAATTTATATTTTAAGTCTTATGTACATAAAAATTGTAAAGCGAGTGATTATATTTGCGCAAAGTTTTCATCCAAACTATTTATACTAAATAAATCAATTATTAAAATTCCATAAACACATATCTTTAAACGCAATATTTTTAGCACTTTCGTTTCATTAGATGTAATAAACAAAACTATTTTGGGCATAGTCATAATTTCAAAACTTTTGTCATAAATATATGCTGACGTTGACGAGACTGTAAAGTCCATGCCACCTCAATAGTTTTATCCTATTTTAACGAACTTTGTGCAGACTAAAGTCGTAAAAGGTTAATTGCACTTTGTATCCTAGTACTATATCAATTAGGGTTACAAACTAGTATTTATATCGACAAACAAAAGCAGGATAGCCCAATTGAAACCAACCATTCAGCTCAGCTAAAGACATTTAGATCCACTATCCTACACGAAACCCTATTAAATATTGAAATCAACTCCTTCTAAAATTAAAACTCAGATCAGCAACTAACAAGATAATTTCTTAAATTACAACAGTTTTCATGCACCTAATAAAATATAAAATATTTACCACTACATCTTCATTCGCGTCTACTTTTACTAAGCTAATACAAATGTTCATTTATGTAATTAAGAAGGAAATGTTTAATTTTGAAGACAAAATGGATAAAAATTATGGAATTATATATGCAGAACTATCTATGTTGGGTTCATTTCAATGATTATAAAGTGGGCTATTAAGTTTTGTAAAAATATACAGAGTCTTCAAACAAACGTTTCAAATACAATAAAATGACCATTAAACTGGATCTACAAGTCATATGTTTGTAAAATAAAGGTAAAAGTTTTTAAGCGTAGCAGCATAGCGTTTTATATAAAATTGTTGCCATCAACTAGATCCATATTACATATGTGCAATATTCGAAACTTTTAGTGTAAATTCTGATTTTTGTGGAACGTTAAAACAGAAATAGTTTCACCATCTTGAATCTAACTTTAAAAAAAATCAGTATACAACAATGTGTGCATGAGTGCACCAAATTTCACTGCAATTAGTCCAATAGTTACAGGCGCTTTACAAAGCCACTTTTCTGGACTCATACGTGCTTTCCAAAAGTCAAATTCAAACATCTTCATGAAACCACTATGTACATACTATGTACATAATTAAAAGTAATAACTACTATTTATTATTAGTACGCAGCAGTAACCCTAAAGAAACTTATATATCACATTTCGGAAAACATTCTGCTACGAATTTAAACTACTAAAAGATCTTATCAACGTTTACGCGCAAAAGTTTTGTTCAAAATTAATAGACCTATTTATAATGCCAGAACCGTTCCCCCGAAGTTGATTGGCGCAAAATTTGATATAATATAGGCCAAAAAGTGTGCCATTACTGCAATTGTAATAAAATTTAATTTGCAAAGTCTTAAGTAATATATTACTATTTGAATTTTTAGTGTGGTTTTAAATTCAGAGATTCAAAGTTTGCTGCAAATATAGAGCCAAAAGTATTTCATCATTGACAGCTAATTTCTAGCCCTCCTTGCACTATGAGTTTTTCTTTGATTAGCAAAAATTTGATATACTTTAATATAATCACAATTTTCTCGTGTACAGCTCTATTATAAGTGTCTTAGAAAAAAAATGGTACAATAAGGAATTTTCACTTTCTGCATCTCCTCCATTAATACCCTTTTCTATTCCTTCGCCCCTCAATAATTCGCTCCTTTTCATTATTTTTATCCCTTATTCCTCCTCTCAAACACACTCTCAAATTACCCGCCAAACACCTTTCTTCATCACTCCAATTCATTTCAGTACATGCATTCACCCAATGCTCCCACCTTTCCTTGTCTCCTCCACAAATACTCCATATCCTCTCACTGTCATCCATCTAATAAATATTTCCGCCTTCCCCACGTCCACATCTATATCGCTTAATAATTTTCTTTCATACTTACATCGTCTGTCAAATAATATGGTATTACCTCCCCATTAATTATACTGAAATATTGCCTATTCCTGAAATATTTTCTATTCTTACTAGTTATGACAAAAATGGTAAAACATACTATAGACTTTATTTTGGAAATATGGCGAGTTCTTTTGTGGCTTTTACTATTTGTACAGGAAAGGATTGTATGTGTAGAGAGAGAGCGCAATTTTTACCTTGTCTTGGCCTGAAGTATGTATTTTTATTAAGTTAGCATTTCCCGATAAACCGATATTTACTATTTATTACATTATTATAAAGTTTAACTATTATCAATGAATAATTTAATGAGTACAACTCAGAATACAATGGATTCGTCTTTTTTCAAAGACAAAAATAATATTGAGTATATTAATTTCGAATCAATCGTTAACTATTATATAAAAGTACTTTTGTTGGTCCTGCAGCCTAGTTGGTCTGAAACAGCCAAGTTCCAGCTTTTTATAAATGGCTCAATCAAAGTTTTCAGAAGGCAAATTATAAGGTATCGTTAGTTGAGATATATAAAAGTACCACATTGTCACGGTCTCTTTTGGTGGAGTGGGTTACTCACCGACGTGACATTGGTAAAAGCGGGGGGTTTATATGGATTACGTAGCTACAACCTGCTCTCACCTTAGAGGTACTAAGATCTTTTATTACTTTATAAGAATGCACTTGCTCTTAATACTTGCTTTGGTTCATTTACATCTAACATAGTTATTAATTTAATTATTGAGGTAAAATGTTCTAATTATAATCCACTAGTTACCCAAATAGAATTTAAAATAGAACACTACACTGTACCATAGCTAAGGTGGGCGTATCTTTCAGATTTAATCATCACTCCTGTAGCGAAATAATTAATGGTAACGCGAAACCTTAGCGATAGCCAATCTTTATAGTTCAGGCAGAAAAATAAAATAATTGTAAAATTTAAATTCAAATGTATTGGTCATTTAAGAAATGCGTACATGCAATTAAATAAAATATTCGTTCATATAGATAAATGTTGCCATGGAACATAATAAAATAAAAATATTAATCATGTTCAAATATTACGCGATAATAATTCAATAAAAATAATGGCATTCATACATTAACAAACTGAACCCTAACAGAATAATAGAATTAGTGTAATTACATTACAGCATCTGTACCATCTACAAACTTAAATTATAATTTATTTTTATAGTCGACGCACAGTGATCTTATTTATTCCATTAGATTTATTTTAAATTATCTTCATCAATAAATTGATTACTAAATAATTTTCATTTACTTTACGCATAAAAAATATTGGTTAAAAGAGCTATTAGATTTATTTTCAATAATACTGACTACTGAATACCGTGATTTATTTGAGAATTTAATAATAAAAATATTTATTTGATTTATTCCTAACACTTTGCTTAGTCATGACTTGTATTTTAATAAATAATATTTGTAATCCGAATTAATTCATAATTATTATTTTCAATGAACTAGTGGCGGTAGGCGCCAAAATCTAGTGTTGGTTCAAGTGCTGAACAAACGGGTAGTGGTAAATTACACTTATGGCTCGTAACAAGATGGTAGTCAAGTTACTGTGGAGCCTACCTTGTGTTACTGTGGAGCGTTATGACGTTAGCTGAGTGAAACACAACTGTCGAAAATTAATTTGCAAATCTCTTTGTTAAATAATTAATAATAAATAATTTAATAACAAATCGCAATTAACTGATAAACTAGATTTCTGGTAATAACCATCAGAATATATAGTTTAAAATATAAAACAATATGGACGTGATATGTCACAATAAAATTATCACATTATAGATATTACTTTATTCGCAAGCGAAATGTGTTATTATTTTTTAGTATCTTTCCACATACATGCCAACAACGTATTTACTTGACCTTATAAATGTTGTTGTATCTATATTGTGCATTGATACATAATATGTTTTGACATCTTAAGCCGGAAGCATGTTTATTATTAATTTGTTTAGTTTTGCATTTTTGCTCGAGTAATATTTAAATATCTTTTAATCAATTAGAATGTGAATATTTAATTGAGATGAAATCTTAAAATATCAAATGAAAATAATATCTTTTTATTTATCAGTGCTCACTTCTATATAAATTAGAGGGCTAGTTTAACATAATGGTTTACAGCAATAAGCATATACATATAAATAGCTTTAACCTTAACGAATTATAAATCCTACAGGCTTTCTTTATTCGCGATATGTCAGGGAGCATCCAGTCCGTGGTCCGGATTATCCAAATATCTCGCTGAATAATATTTTCATTTCTACAAATATCAAAATGTTTAACACAACTTAAAGCGAAAGTACCGTGGAGTTCGACGGCATCATCATCACGGTACCTACTTGTTTTATAGCTTAACGTTGTATTTCAATAAAGCAAATTCATATAATATTAAATTTATAATTTCCAAAATATGTACATAATACAAGTACGTTGTATGACGTTTTTAATCATTACAGTCTCCCCTCTAATTAGCCTATTTAGACACTGATTTGCATATTTTCGGTCATGATTAATTCGTACCTTATTAACACGTATGCCTTGAACACCTGCTTGTTCTGCCCCTCTATTAGTTGACCACGGTCGATGCACTTGGCTTCATGCATAACTATCTATGTAAAAGCATTTATTTAAGATTAAATACGATTGATTACTTAAGATTGATTGCTTAAGATTTACTTTCTTAATTAGCATAGGGGACAATCAATAACTAATATTTATATCTAAAACGTATATACGGTGTGTGGCCTTATGACCGTCCACCTCTTTAGATCTTATTTACACCGCTAAATATTTTATCGCCTCTAATTATCTTGAAGTATTTACACCATTTGTGAGTATCTGATGCTCAATCTTTATAATATCAAACCAATTAGGACCCAGGACAATTTGGAGTGTTACAATATTACACATATATGTATTAATTGCACATTAAAATTACTTTTAAAATTTAGGGAACAGTTTCTTCCTTTAAGGTTATAAAATTCGTAGGTTATTTTAAAATATCTTCTCGAACCATAATTTAATTTGGTTTAAAGCGCCGACTATTGTAAATCTTTTTAAATAATATACCTTTTATAATCTTTAATAATTTTTCTTTAATTAATCTACAACTACGCATTTGTTTAAACAATGAATTTCCAATTGAATGTTTTTTTTTGGGTACTTAACGTTGAACTTTACAACAATAAATAAGGTGACCATATGTCCCGAATTTCCCGGGAGAGTCCCGAAACTTCAGTCCCTGTCGCGAATTTTTAGAACTCGTTTTTTGTTCCGAATTTATAGCATTTGTCCCAAATTGTCCCGCTTCTCCCCGAGAAAGTTCCGATTTTTGGAAAGGATATGGGCCGACATGTTAAATGTAATTTAAAAAACACTGAAATGAGAGATATGCGAGAGAATGTTCCCGCCAAGCTTGCATGTGGGGCCTGAAAAACACTATTATAGGAAGGTGCGTGGGAATGGGAAATAGGTGGTTAAATTTTCTAACTTCATTTCCTGTTTTTTTATGCTAACCAAAAATATGTTACTTGCGAGCAATGTAACATAGCAAACAAATATCTGTGACCCGACGAAATGTCCCGATTCACCAAATCTGGTCATCTTTGAATAAATCTTCTTTAATCTATGTAGATTTTTTCCATCTAGTTTAAAATATTTTATTTTTAAATATTTTAATACGTGCCTTTGCTTATTATTTTAATTTTAATATATAATAATTTTCAAGAAACAATCTGAGCTCACAATTCGGAGTTACTGCATATTCCATTTATGTAATAAAAACACATTATGTACTATGTTACAGAAAATGATCAGTAAAAGGATATTATAATCGACATTCTCGTGTACCGAAACTATTCCGTATTATGTGGACGACAGCGGAAGAACGTAAAAGTAAACCACATCATGCTAGAATATGTGATGTGCTTTCACAAGACACCAGTTAAAGTTCACGATAATTTTAATTAAACACATCTACATCTCCAGCATGAAATTTTCTAATATCAGTTGACCAAAAACTAATGTGAACAGAGTACAAATTAGTAGACATTCAGATGTAAGCTTAAAATATTTGAAAAGAATTATTTATCATGTGGAATGTAATAGGTGCACAGTTCAGTCTGTGAAAACTTTGCACATAAATATAACCTCAGACGGATTTACGTTCACTACAACAATATTATACTTAAAACATCGTTATTATATTTCAAACATAATTGAAAGTTGCGTTATCAAGAATATTGAAGATTTTTATTTACTTATTTATAATTAATTAACGATAAATTAACGTACCGGATTCACTATTTTGTTGCTTTCCGCGACTAGTTTCGAGACAGAGCCTCATCGTCAGATATTTGAATGTTACCTGATTTGTATTTCCGTTATAGATGTATCCTTCGTCATTCATTGTAGGTTTCCCTCGTCACTTTGTTGCCCGCGCGCGCTATTTCCATTGTTGCACTGTTTCTGTTTCGTTTGTTTATTTTATATTCTGTTTGTGATATAGTTTTTACTTGGTTTGTTGTTTAGTTGGTCTGTCTTTTGTGTAAAATTTCGATTGAAAGAACAAATCGGAACTTACAAACACAAAATAAATCAAGATATACTAAACGAACAAACACAATGTAAATTTGACAGCTTACTAACACCACGTAAAATTTTACACAAAAGACAGACCAACTGAAGCTGAAGAAACTAGTAAATATTCGTTTAGTTAATTATTAAGTTAATTTATTACGTACCAGTTTACTATACTCTCCAAACTCGTATTTTCCGCGATATATTTCGGACTTAAAAGTCCATTATCTGGCGTTGCGCGCCAATTATTATTACTGTTTTTTGATGTGTGACTGACTTCCGATTGGATTCTTTTTTGTTCCAGTGTTGTGATTTTTTTATTGTGTTATCTTGTTTGTTTTGTTGGTAGTTAATTTTGTGTTTTATGTAATATTTTAATTGGGTGTAATAGGCTCATATTTGCATTGAATTTGTTCTTTTCATATCTTCTGGTTTATTTTGTGTTTATATACTTCAATGTTTTCTTTGATGTCTAAATTTTTGTGATTGCACTTTTTCAGGATAGGTCATTGTTTCGCCCTATTGTTTTATTTGGATCGTGTTTGGATGGTTTACGGAATGAGAGTGATATATGTCCGGTACTTTAGGATATAGTCGATTTATGAGATTATTTTTGGTTCTGTAAGTTATGTTTAAGTTGTATGGTTTCATTAGTTTTGCTATTTTGTAAGTGTCTTTGTCACAAAATGTGAATGTTGAATATTTGTTTTCGTTTCTTTTTTCTTGTATTACATTTTCGTTTGTTTTCATTACTCTATTGTAAATGTTTGTTATTTCTTGTGTTCAGTATCCATTGTTCTATCCTATTTCTATTATTTTCAGTTTTTCTTTATTATGATTTTCTTGTGTTGTTGGTATTGTTTTTAGTCTGTGGAATATTGAAATGAACGTAGTTAATTATAATATGTTCAAGATGAAAATGTTGTCAGCGTTGTTCCTGCACGAAGCCCTCATTGTTCTGTATCGTCTATTAAATACTGAATGCGTAAAAGCGAGCGACTCGTGACAATATGAAAATTTTGAAAGAATCTTATTTTGACCATTCTCAAGTAAATGACAGCTCATCCAACAAGTTCTAGGATTTAAAAGATAATAAAATTCTTTACCAGATTCATATCGACCAGTTTTTCGAAAACATCATTTCTAAAAAGTTATGAATTTTTGAAACTTGATTATCAGATTGTCAGTTTTCTATAAATCCAAAAAATGTGGTTTTCACTACTCGATTAGTATTTACTTAAAGAAAAATACCAGAATTATTTAAATTTTGCCAAAACAATAGATTTTTCAAAAAAAATATGAAAATTTTGCATTATGGAAATTACAAAGGGCGGAGCTTCAAGTAGGCTTCTAATTCAGCTAGCAATTCAGGATAGATTTCAAATGGTAGAAAAATAACTGGTGAACAGGAGCAGAAGAATTATGATTTAAAAAAATGATGGGAGTGGGTACAATGATTACAAACATGGGCCACCATAAAATCTATAGTCCAAATGGGCACATTATAATAATATTATGAAAAAATTTCCTTGACCTCCAAATGAATTACGCAATTGTTTTATATAGTGGAGTTGGATTTACGCAATCTAAAATTAAAAATTAGAAAAATAAAATACAAATTATTAATAACTAAATTAATATAATAATATTTTTTATAATCGTCGAGAGGAAACCCATTGTTTTCCACAAGCTCCAGAACCAACATGTAATACAACTACCCTTCGTTTATTGCCTTAATTACTATTAGTACATATGTGAACAAAGCGTTATGTTGTACTAAGCAACTCAAGCCATAACCATTAAAATGTATATACTGTATGCAACATTTCAACACCACAAATCAAACTTCCTTATGTCACCGCGATTACACATTTACACAAATTTTCATAGAATGCTTTTAACTCCCAAATCGAACTAAACTCTACGCTTATCGAGTGAATACCAACTGCCAGGTAAACCACCTCGATTGTAAACCCAATTTAAAAGATACACAATCCAAACAATCAGAAACCAAGCAGATAACTTTCATTCTAAACAAGTCCAGTTGTGAAGCAACTCCTCTAAATAACTAAATGATAAAAAAAAAAAACAACCGGTTTTCGCTAGGCAGCTGAAACGCACGTGCATCAGACTACAGCAATTTTCCACAACTACAGCATTCATAATCAAGAAAGCGCTACGGAAGAACAAGAATTAAACCACAAGTATATCAAAAACGGTGAATTCAAAAACTGAATGCTCAAATTGGCGTACTGATGATGTGGTCTCTTTAATGTGATATTTGGCAATCTCCCAAAGGAAAGATCATTATTATTAGCATTTAAATTTTCATATTGTTTATCCTTTCGATCCTCTAGTTTGTCCTACTTCTTCTATTTTTATTCTGAGCTTTAGTATATGAAAGTAAATACGCCCAATAAAGCGGAGTCCTCTAGAATTATTAAAACCTTTCTTCAATCCATTCTCGTAAATAGGCAATATGAAGCATGTTTGGCAGTCTTGTCATATATTCTCACGTCTTAGGTGTCTGAACAAAAATATAATTTTGACGGTAAATAATTTTTTCAATAGTTTATGCGAATATGTTTTGCGAATATGTTGTTGGTTCTTTTGACGTAGATTCTGGAATGTGTTAACCATCGCTCCTCAGTTAAGTGATATTATTTTGGGTCCATTTTATCTTATTAATAGTATTCCAGGCGTCTGTGTATTTTTTTCCTTTTTCATATTTGTCCATTTCATCACATTTCCTACATTTCTGTATTCACCGTTTGTTCTTCCTCTTTTTTGTGTTCTAACGCTTAACCACACCTCGTCTGCCTCTTTACATTGCGTTCTTCTTTAAAAACACTTGCTTAATTAGTTCAAATTTAGTTCTTTCTATTTTCCCAATCTTTACTCCAAATTTTTGTCCCACCAATATAGTTTCTCTTTGACCTTGTTCTCAATCAAAGCTTTTATTGCTGCATTTTGATGTATTGTCATGTTATATTAGGAGGGTCTGTTAGTCCCTAACTTTACATTGGTAAGAGGGGAATCTTGCACATAAAGTAACGTAGTGAATCCCTCTTACTTCCACGTGCACCGTATCGGGCATTGCTTAGAAAATGCGATTCGCTTTACTACATCCTTTTATTTGTTGACTAATGAATAGAAATATAGTTTGTATTGAGTCAGAGCATATGAAATTATAATCCTCCTAGTTTGTCACGACTAAATAAATAAAACGCTAGACGTTGTCATTGGTACGATTACGATTGCTTTAAAAATTAATCTGTCAATTTCTTCGAAAACTGCTTATATTCAAATCGCTTAAAAAATATAGGTAAGGATAGATACGCAAATTTCTGGTACAGCTTTCGTCAATACCATCTACTTCACTAATTGCATCACAGCAGCGGCTTCCGAGGCCAGCGTTTAACAACTGCGTTACCACCTGGAAGAATTTGAAAATTTTCTATATAATGTGCATATGTAGCATTGAATGCCTAAGTTGTTATACGATATTTAATATTTAAATGCAGTTTAAGAAGCTACTACCATCTACAATTATTTCAACGTATTGCTTTAATTCTCCTAGAATGATTTAAATTTAAGTAGGTCTGTATACCCCTAACAACGACGGATTTAAATAAGTAATTAAATAAAATATTAGTCATGTCCCAATATAACATGCATATAAAATAATCAAAATGGCGTTTATGTTTCATCAATTGATTCCCAAATTTATTCTAAAGTTATTCTACTTATATTATCTGGAGTTGTACCATATCAAATTGAATTTATGATTATGTACAGTTACCTCAATAATTCAATTTTAATTTAATTCAATAAATAATCTTGTTGCTTACCGATTTAATTTAATTTAATTGAAGACATCATAATTACAATAATTATTTAATTTATTACCAAATACTGACTCTACTTTCTCCCATAGCTAACTTATTTAACACTTTAGTTTAATCATGATTTCATTTGTAATCTGAATTAGTCCAGGTATTTATGTTCAAAACTTAGAGCCTCTTTAACTCAAAAATCGGTTTGCGTGAGCTGTATGTAGTGTTTAAACCTTTATCGGTTACCTAACAATTCCATTATCATTAGGTTGTAATCTCACTACCATCCCTTTCTCACTATAGTCTACTTTATTCCACTTAATTACCTCTCACCATATTTTACTAATGACTTTCGGCCATGCTTAATGGAAATATAAACAGATGTGGAATCTTCACACATACTACTGCAACGTACGCAGTGTGCGTTCACATATTATTGATGTCCTATCAATTACATCAATCCTTACATATACACTGAAACAAGCGTCATACCTTCTCGTACTCTACTTACTGCAGAGGTATATGTCGTTTAAGATGTAATTAAATACCATAGGGTTCAAACATGCTCAATGATCATTTTTACATTTTAGTTGTAAACCTAATTTATGATAAAACTATCTAAGCGTCTGGCTTTTCCTAAATTATCTCGCCTATCAAATAGCTTGCTTAAGCCGCCGCTAAATATTTTACAGGCTGATTTATTCAGATAATTTATATGTATCAAATGCAGTCGATCATAAAACTAAATTGGAACGAGAATAATTTGCCTCGTTACACTATTGATAGTATTTCTCGGTTGTACTGTGAGTTTCTAATAGTTTGTCAGGCGGTCGTGGCTTGTATTTTCATTCTTTTTTTCTGACGTTCCTGTCATCACATTTAAAATTATGCAAATTTCTAACGTATTTTAAATAGCTCAATTCAAATGATGATTATTGCAAGGATGTGTAAAACCAAACAGAAAGTTATCAAAGCTTTCCTCAAAAGTGTTTAACAAATTGCTGTCTAAGTACGAATTGTCAAATATTTTTCAATTAAAATAAATCATACATTAAGAGGTCAAATTCAACCTTGTGCATAATGCCTTTGTAGAATATCCTAAATTCACAAACATACCTTCTAAATAACTTTTTTTCAATAACGCTACAAAATAGTTTTCTTAACAAAAATTAAAAGCTAGTATTAAATAAATATTATGATCCATAACGTAATTTACGCAACTACAATTTTCAATTTTATATAACCATAGTACATTAATTTTCTATAAATAAATAGATTTTCAATGTTTACAGATAAAAAAAAATGTAGAGAAATATATTATTCAGCCAACTATTTGAAGTTTGTGTTGCTTTTATTTTTTTTAAGCAAGAGAAAAGGTTATTTTCAAATCAATCAAAATAGAAAAAAGATTAGTTTTGTTTGCCACTTTATGAGCCAAAAAAATGACTTGACAGAAAACAAGATTTATGATTTTTTATAGATTTTGTGAGTCACTTCGTGTGCTATAACAAAATGTAATTGCTATTTAACGGAGTAACCGCCGACATATACAAAAAGAAAATCAATTTTTTATTGCTTTCATTTCTGCACAGAATAGCACAAACCCTATTTTCATATGAGGAGCGGAAGTGGTTTGCCTTTTTGTTTGTCCAAAGAAGCTGCAGTTTTTTCGTTTAATGTGCCATTTTATCAACAGACCACAGAATAGATATGGAATTTTAGTTTTTCTTGTAGGACATAGTTTTGGTGGAGGACATTTAAAAGTTTTCAATTGAATGAAACAGACTGTACCAAAACTCCATTTATTGATTAAACATTTCTAATTGCCTCCATCCATGAGGATCAGCAATGTCTGGACAATTGTTTCGGGTAGACAATTATTCCTTCTTCAAAAGATCTGAGCTTAATTAATAATTTAATTAAGCTATTTATTCATTTGAACTGAGCAGAAGAAATTCAGAAGAACTGAGCTTAATTAAATATTTAATTAAGCTATTTATTCAGTTTTTCTGAAGAAGGTATAATTGGCAACAATGTCTTGACAATTGTCAAGACATTGTTGCTGATCCCCATGGATGGAGGCAATTAGAAATGTTTAATCAATAAATGGAGTTTTGGTACACTTCGTTTCATTCAATTTAAAATGTGGACTCCAACACTGAAACGCACAATATTTAAAAGTTTTTACCTTGCGTTTCTTTAAAATCAAAATCCAAAATCATACCAAAATCGAGAAAAATGAAAATTAATTTTCGAAAATTCTTTGCGGTTTAAAATCAATAGATGTTTAAATGCAATACATGCACCAGTGAGAAAATAAATAGTATTATTATTCTTTATAGCCGACATATTTCCGCCCTCATGGCCTATAGTAGATCGGTTATTTACGACTAATTATGATACGGTTATACAGAGTGGGGCAGAACGTACGGACGTTTTTGAAATGCTTAGAACTCGCCACCAGGTGCAATGACAGATGTGTGGCAGGTGACGTTATGTTCGTGAAGTTCAACCATTTTCTTTTCTTTTTTCAGTTGAAGCGATGGAGCAGTGGACGGTAGAACACCGGGTTTTTGCGTACGACTGTTTCGTCAAGAACAACGAGCCTATCACGGCAGTTCAGCATGAATTTCATCGCCATTTCAATGTCCCGAAAAATCAATCTGTTCCTAGCTCGTAACACTATCCTACGTTGGGTTAAAGAACTTCATAGACGAAGTACACTAATGAACAGAAGACGGTCGGAGGCTACACGAACGGCACGTGTCCTAGAATTGTGGAACACGTCAGACAAGCCCTGCCGCGTAGTCCGAGTCAATCTGCTAGGAAGAATTCTTCCGAACTTGGCTTAAGTAATCGTTCGGTAAGGCGTATTTTGCATTTAGACTTGCATTTCAACCTCTACAAATTGGCTGTTTTGCAGCAATTGCAACCCGGGGATTACGCACAGCGACTGAACTTCATGCATGAGATGGAAGCAATTTTTGAGCAAAATGACGATGTTCATGGACGATGAAGCCCATTTTTATCTCAATGGCATGGTGAATAAACAGAACTGCCGTTATTGCGCTTCTGAAAATGTGAAAAATTTACACGAAAGACCGCCGCACAGTCCTAAAGTGACGGTTTGGTGCGCTATCGGCAAAACTGGCGTCAACGGCCCTTACTTTTTTGAAGACTATAATGGGAATGCTGTTAGCGTGAAGAACTCGGAGCACTTTATCGAGATGATAAACAACTTCTTTTTACCTGAATTACGACGAAAACGTATTCCCATCCGATATGTGTAGTTTCAACAGGATTGGGCGAGGACTCACACAGTTAAAGCATGAATGGATGTTATTCGCGCTCTTTTTCCAGGTTTGGTGATATTCATTGGCCTCCTGGGAACGCCTTGGGAAATGCATCAGTGATAACGGACACCACATGGGAGATTTTGTTTTCCACACTAGATTTTGTCAAACGCTATTTCAATACAAACTCAAATGAATCAATAAATTTCTTTTTAAGAAAAAATTTACGTAAGATTTTTAGAAAACGTCCGTCCTTTCTGACCCACCTTGTATAAACTAGGAAAATTGGTGAAAGGTGAGTAGATATGAAATCTGAATTTTTCTCGATTTGATAAAGTTTTATTAAATCGAGAAAAATTCTGCGGATCTGATTGACTGTGGATCTTTATAAGATCCACAGTCAATCACATGAAAATGCCAATTTCTATGTAAATATTCAAATTATAATATTCCGCCGATCTTTCTTGGAAACTATGGGAAAGATACGTTTTAGTGCCGAAACAAAAAAATTTCTGAGTGAAAATTCATAGGACCAACCACTTTTAAGTGACGAGATTTAGTAATACTACTCTGCCCACCTTTTAACTACTGTAGATATTTGAATGATCTAATATAATTGAAAAAAAATGCGCAAATTAAGCATGAACGCTTTTCGAGAAGCGAAATGTCAAATTTAGCATTGAATTCTATTGAATTAGCAGCGATGTGTTACAGTATTTATGTTAACAGCAGGATCGAGGTTATGCTTAATACCATTATACTGCTCTTATTTTTTATTCCGTTTATTTATAATATAAAATGAACGTGCGTGAAATAATTCAGCGTTGGGTTAGAAATTTGCTGATCTTATTATAATAAAGTACTTACATACATGAATAAATATACGCAATAACGAAGTAAAATAATTTGATTTATTCTATAATATTTATAACGTCATATATATGACTCAATTCGCGATTTTAATTTACTTGCAAGTAATTAGAATAGCAAGTAAAAAGTAGCGAAGTATTGATAATTTGGTTCCTAATATTATTTTGTGCTTCTGATTGGATTTTGCCTTCTCTTTTGACGACACGATGTAATTTTGTGGCAAAGAAATGAATTTGTTGGATTTATTGGCGAAGTTATAGCGGAACAAGCGTCGGTAATGCTCTTCGCGCAGTTTTTTGTAGAATCATCTCTTACCAGGTATGGAGGAACATGGCACATCGCCTGGAGCTGTAGTTGGTAGCGGTGAAACGGAGGATGTTGTAGGCTCTTCTTGCCGCTTCGGTGGAGTGGATGGAATGGGTACGCCTATCAGCATCCGTGGTGTGCGTGGGGCAGTGCTGCTTGATAAGCCTTTCGGAGTACAATTTAAAAAGTTTCTGATAGAACTGTTGCATAGAACCGTATCAGTTTTTGATAGCTCAGTGGGATGTCCACTGTAAAGAATACGCTCTTTTTTAGCAATCCTATACGTACACGCTTCTTCTTTTTGTGGCATTTTTTTTTCTTCACGTGAAATGCTAGCGCTAACGCCAAAAAGGTACAAGATTTTACAATCTTGTACTAATTAGTCCAAGAAACACCCGCCAACTGAATATTGTACAATAGTTTGAAACGTAATTTTACAGAAATGTTAAAGAAACGTAAAACGTACATTTTGCATTACAACATTTAATATCGTATTTAAATTTCCGAAAATTTTTTAACTACTAGATATAAAACTACTTCTTACAGATTACAATGCAATTAAAAACAAAGTTTTATAAAAGATGTTCGAAATGACCTCACTTTTCTTGAATACAAAGTGCTGCTCCTAAACCAATTTTGGAAATAGTGTGCAATATGTGTGGTGTATTGCGCACAAGATTGACCGATTCCGTAATCCCGTTATTTATTATTGTATTTGCACTAAACACATTATCTTCGAACGCACCCCACAACAAAAAATCTATTAGGTTCAGGTCAGGCGAACTTGGAGGCCATGGAACTGGACCTCCACCACCAATCCATCGGTGATAAAATGTTTCATGTAAATATGACCTTACATTTTCGGCTAAATTCGTAAGAGTTAATTTCTTGTTTTATGCCCAAGAGTCTCGAGGACACTGTAAGGCTAACTTTACTTTCTTAAATTAAATTTGTAAGATTTAATTTGTTTATTTGTTGTTTTTTAATACCTTGGGGTCATAAAGACTTAATGAGGCTGATTTTAAATTAAATTGTTTAAATATTTAATTTATTTCCTGTTATTAATGCCTCGGGGTCATAAAGACACTGTGAGGCTGAATTTAAATTAAATTGTTTTAAGATTTAATTTATTTTCTGTTATTAATACCTCGGGGCCATAAAGAGACTGTGAGGCTGAATTTAAATTAAATTGTTTTAAGATTTAAATTATTTTCTATTAATACCTCGGGTACATAAAGACACTGTGTGGCTGAGTTTCAATTAAATTGTTTTAAGATTTAATTTATTTTGTGTTATTAATACCTCGGGTCCATAAAGACACTATGAGGCTGATATTAAATTGTTTTAAGATTTAGTTTTTTGTTATTAATACCTCGGGGCCATAAAGACACTATGAAGCTAAATTTAAATTAAATTGTTTTAAGATTTAATTTATTTTTTTGTTATTAATATCTCGGGGCTACAAAGCCATTATGAGGCTGAATTCAAATTAAATTGTTTTAAGATTTAATTTATTTTCTGTTATTAATACCTAAGGTCCATAAAGGCACGATGAGGGTGAAATTAAATTGTTTTAAGATTTAGTTTTTTTGTTATTAATACCTCGGGGACATAAAGACACTATGAGGCTGAATTTTAATTAAATTGTTTTAAGATTTAATTTATTCGTAATTAAAGCTGACGCTTTATTATTTATTTATTGGAATTAAATTTTTACAGCTATTCTATTCGCTATTTATCTTTTTTAATTCAATTAGAATTTAAAACCGATTTATTCGTACTTAAGATTTAATTCTTTTATTTTATTAAAATTTAAATATTTAATTAAATTATGATTAATTTTCACTGGCTTTTGTTCGAAGGACCAATACAAACGCCTTCTCTATTAATTGAATTTAATTTTTTTCCAGCTATTCTATTCACTGTTTAATTCAATTTAATTAGAATTTAAACCCGATTTATTTGTACTAAAGTTTTAATTCAGTTTTAATGCGATTTTGTTTCTTGTAACTACAATGATATTACTAAAACTTGCAGGGACTTAATGAAAATCGGACACAGGCAGTTACAACCGCACCATTATGCATCCGAAAATGGAATCTCTCCTTTATTGTAACGAACAAATAGTATATATACATTTTATAAATTAAACAATAATATCAGTTCATTTCACACATGACATCACTACTTTCGATGGATTGTTGACCGTAGTAGTCAAGGAGCTATGCAATCGTGTTAAAAACAATTAGAGTTTACGTACATAGATTTTGCTATGTGTAATTAAAATTAATTTATATAAACAATTCTTGTCATCATTTTATAATCTCTGGAATATATTTTTTATCCAGAATCATTACTAGAATGGCTTTTATTCCAGGGAATGACAAGATTGTGATATATACTATTAATAATAATAGATAATGTGAACATCATTATCTATTATTATTATCATCAAATGAATATATATAACTTTAAATAGTTGTAGTGCTGAAATATTCAGAAGCATAAGAACCTAATTATTATTCTCTGAATAGTTCCCTTGCTGTAACACTGTAATTAGAGTATCCGTTTTTATGGGATGATATTAAACATTACAGTAGTTAAAAATATACATGTACACTTAAATATTTCAAATTTAAGGAGTGATGTTAAAATCTTGGTGGTGGACTGTTCCAGCTTCCGGCTGCTACTATTTACACCGTAAATAAGTAAAAACAAAACAAAATCTATTCAAATTTAAATTCTTTTTCAAAAAAACAATAAGTAAAATTTATTTCAAAAGTTTCTCAATAACAAAAAATGTAAAATTATGGGGAATTTTACAAAACTCCACCATAAATGTCACGTTTATTTCTTTGACATGGTTGTAGATGAAACTTGCTAAGCAAATCCAATGGCAAATTAAAATCCAAATAACCCGACCAAAAACGAGTAATAAAATTAAGTTGCGACATAACTCGAATCCTTACATCTTTATTATTAGTTGGGGTTGAAAATAACTCAATTGCGTAATACATTCATGCTAGATTTAGAAATACCCTTAATTAGTGAAGCCAACTAAACG
>WYDF02034268.1:0-12694 GCA_009867245.2 Adranes taylori | reverse complement strand
ATAATATAATTTAACAACTAAAAGAAATGTCTATTTTGTAACGAAGCACGTTACATTCTTCAGCAGAATAAAATTATGTCAAATAAGTTAAACGAATTCCGATCAGCCTATATTAATAATAAATTGAATACATGTATTATTAAATGATAACAAACCACCTTCCTATCGCTGATAGCAGAACGCATTGTCTATTTTGGAATAAGTGTATATTAAGTGGGGATATTTGGTCACCTATCCAATTGTATGAATTAAAGAGAGAGAGAGATACATAACGCTTATAGGTTGAGTACGTGACAGTGCTATGTATGACTTGTGCATATATGTGGGTGTGTGCCTGTGTGGATAGATTGATTTGACCCGCCGCTTGCTATTACAATATACTACCTAGCGCTGCTACCTATATATACCGGCTGCATGCTTAGCGTCGCTAGTGCTGTGTTAACAATTGATTTCTATTGTAAGCGTGGGAAAGCCGCGCAAAAGAATATTTGAATAGAGTTTTGTGCTATGTAGACACAGATGGTGGAGATAAGACTGAGAGTTATATAGGATTGTGTGGACGGACCGTGTCATGGAAATAAAATGTCGTGTGAATGACTACACACGAACCTCTACCGTTATGCGGTTAACTTCCTCACATATAGTTACGTTGTATACTTATGGCTAATGCCATTTACAGTCAATAGTATGTATAGAACTTCGTGGCGGCAGTGTACTCACGTCGTTACGCATCTTGCTAGCTTTTTCCTTTTATCCTACTAGAGCGTAGACCTCTGGCTGGTGCTTGTCGCAATCATTGGTAGTCACATGACTGCGGGACCCCAGTGTACTCACGTTGGTAGTCACATGACGTTGTGATGGATCGGAGGGCCAACAACATCAGTTCCAGCGTGCGTTCTCATGTTAAACTGACCTTGCACCCGAGGACATATTTCAGAAGGCCGTTTTTATTCTGCAATTAGTAAGATATTTGTTTGCGCCATCTATGAGAGTCAGTAAGGCTCCCTATTAGCAACGTCGTGAGTAGGAGCTCATCACAATTTATTCAAGCATTAAATAATAAACAGTTACATAAATTACATGTCTTATTCATTACTACTAATTATGAAGCACGTGCGTTTTCTTTTTGGCGAAATATCCTCTTTGTTCAGCAGAATCTTTAGTAACATTCTCTATTTTTGCAAAAATCTATTAGTTTAGGTTATTTGTTTTTTGTCTGAGAGATCTTTATAAATTTTGTTGTATGGAGCCAAACATTTGTAAAGTACTATTTGTGTGCTTCTTTTTAGAGTAAAATCTTGAAGTTTATTGTTTTCATCTCTACTGTCATCTTTTCGATTAGTTTGGTTTATTCCAGATGCAATTTCAAACAAACTTGCCACATCAATCTCTTCTTCCACCAGTAATTCTTCAAAATCTTTGGCATCCGTATCGGCTATATCTTCTCCTCCTAAAGGCTTATCAAGTTTTACTCATCAATCCATGGTGTTTTCTGCTGGATCAATTTATTTCTCACTTTGAACTGCCTCTGGTCATAAATATTTCCAGCAAGCATTTAACGTTGGCAGCTTTGATCGATGAAGTTATGAATTTAATATCCTTATGTAGTGAGTTTTAAATGTAACTATAATTCCTTGATTTAGCGGTTGAGGTAAAGAAATTGTATTCGGTGGTAGGAATATTATCTCAATATTTTGGTGACTTAAACGTTTTGGATGGCTTGGCGCATTATTAAGTATCTGCAGAATTTTAAAATCAAAATCTTTAACCTCGAAGTTGTTTTCTAAGCTTTACAAAATAGTTTAGAAACCATGTTTTAAATAAATCGGTGGTAACCTAAACTCTCTGATTTCCAGTTCAATAGGGTAAAGTGTTCTTATCAAGAGTTTTCATCGCATGCGGATTGAGGGATTTATAAACTAACATGCGATTAGCGGAGGCGTTTCTGCACAAAGGTAATGTTATGCTCTCGTTTGCTATCTTAAAACCTGGAGCAATTTCTTCATTTCTTGAGATAATTTTTTTAATTTTTTGGGCATTTTGTCTCAACAAATGCTTGGTTCATCGATATGTATATCCACCCTCTCAAATAATTGTTTTCAACTCCTTTGGATTTTTAAGTCTTTACTGTAGTGTCCAGTGGGATCCGTTTTCGGTTTGAGCAGTCACCAATCCAAGTACTAAGAGTCTTTTCCAAGAATTGCTGCTCTTGGACGAGCTGTCATATTTTTGCAACATGCAGAAACGGATGATTAATTTTCTGATCACTTTTTTGTATGCTACTGATTGAAGCTTCATTTCAATTGAAGGTTTTAGCAACATACCGTACATTTTCCCCCTTTTTAAGACGATCCAATATCTGAATTGTTTGTTCTAGTGAGATGAAATGTCTTTTTTATGGAATACGTTGTTCAAGGCTATAAGAAAGTAATACATATTAAAAATTTCGTTAAGAAAATGTTTCAATAACAATACGTACCCAATTGCGTATCTGTTATATAGTAAATAAAAATGATTAAAATCTCTTTATAGTCCACGAACAAAATGAACATAAAATGTTAATATGTATCGTTAATTCTGTATAGGTACAAATCTGACACTCAAATGAAAAATATATCATCACACAACAATAGGGGATTTCCCTATTTCCAAAAACAAGTGTTAGAGTAAAATTGAGTTGTACGAATGCCGTGTTATACGGGGTTCACCTGTATATCAAATTTATTTCTATTATGAGATAAAATTGCACATAAACACTTGCAGTAAATGTGAGAAAAATAGTAGAGTTGATAATAAAAGTATTTAGAAGCAGATAATGGTTCATCTAATCTAATTTAATGAATACATCTAAAGTTCGGGTTACTAACCGTACTCTTTAAAGAGAACATGTACTCTTCTGGAAAGTAAAATGATGTACTCTTGGTATATAAAATGTACATGTACTATTTTTGGCAAGTAAAATTATGTACGTTTTTAAGAAATATCCTCTTTTTGGGCTGGGCCGAGTTGGTATCCCTATGATTAAAGTTGATAAGAAGTGCAAAAAAAAATTAAATGGAGAAACAGATCAACTTCAATTGAATGCTAAAAAATGCTGAAAACCTAAACACTGCTTCATCAGTTTGGTGGGCTTTTATTATCCTCATAAACAAAAAATCCTCATAAACAAATCTGAAAATAGCACAAGAGTTGATAATAATTAATAACTAATGTTGTATATCAACATACTATTTGTATACTAATCTGATAATTAAATAATAATGCCTTATTTCTCAAAGATTATAATTACGCATGAATCGAGTAAATTGAACTAATCAAAGTTTATGGCCAATACATGTAGCATATACGAATCAATAAATTGAAGAAAAGTTTATTACTTCCTGCGGAAAATAGCAAAAGTAATAATAGTACGTAATTAATGTTCGACGTTCGACATTAATTTTTCTCCTTCTGATTATTGAAGACGATAGCACTTTCCAATAATTCGATTTACGTTATGAGCATTTGGCCGTTTTATGAGTGGATGTCGTATCTGATACAAACTTGTAACTTTCCATAAGTTATCAATTTTTATAAACAAATTAATATAATTTTATTAAATAAAATAATTTTTTGGTACTTATTTCTTTATTTATTTAGTAGAAGAAAATGAGGCTGCCGAGATCATGAACCTCCTCATGAGCGCGAACATCTCACGACATACCTAACCAATGCTTTTGTTCGCGAGCGCGAACATCTCACGACATATTTAACCCATGCGTTTGTTCCCACGACATATCTAACCCACGACATATCTAACCCATGCGTTACCCATGCGTTTGTTCGCATGGGTTCGCAACATCTCGCGACATATCTTTACCATGCTATTTCTTACGAACGCGAACATCTGAGGACATATCTAAACCATACACTTACTACCGAACTCGAATGTTCGCAAACGAACACTATGTATGCTGTTGGTTACCTAAATTTGGCAGATTCCTGCATTTTTACATATTTCTGCTGTATATTGTAGTGTACATTCAGCACTAGATGGCGCTATGTAGATTATTTTGGTAATATTGCGTAAATCCATGGCCGCCGATGGCGACGGCCGCCGGTCCAAATGTAAATAAAAATGCATGTGGTATGGCTCAAAAGCACGTGGAACGTGCATGGAGGCTCAAGCCCATTCCAAATGTTACTGTATTTACGTGTTGGTAGTGCAAAAGTAACAAGATTTAAAGCAAAAAGTCTCTAGATTCTGAAATGTCACTAGGTTCTACGAGGTGTGGTATAGAAAAATAAATGACTTGAAAAATATATGGAAGCCATACAGAATATTTCATAAAAATCAAAATGACATAATTTGACAGACCAATGACAGCTGTCATTTTTGGCACGTATTTGCGTTTGTTATCCAAAATGCTGGATGACAGAACACTCCCGGCGACGGAAAATTTGACTTTTTTTAAATTTTTCATATTTAAATTTTGAGCTGGGAGCGTTATGACCATAACTAAACTCGTTCTTCATCCACCCATATATGGGGTCTATCATAAATAGTCGAACGCGATTGATATACGTTAGGGTTGTGCGCCAGTGTTCTTTTGCCCGCATTTTGTATTTTGCTACAGGAATGTCCAAAAATGTACAGGGATGTCCAAAAATATTCAGGGATGGCCAAAAATGTTTAGGAATGTCCTCAATTTTTTTGAAAAATCTATTAAACATATCGAAATGTGGTTAGCAGCAAAATAAATATGGCGAATTAGAAGAAAGTACCGATTTGAATTTTGGGCAGACTGGGAAGATTTATTTTTGCGACTGGTGTCACCTATTAGAATACGGGCATCATTAGGCAATTTCAAAGATATAAGATTAATTTATATTATAATTAAGTTGGTGTTCGTTTTACTTATTATTTTTGTCATATCTGTGTTTTGTTTCTGGATATTGATCATTTTATATGTAGAAGATAGTGTATCCATTCACGTAAAAGCACATGATCTCCGAGCACTCGAGCGTATTGGCTAGAGACTTTCCTTCTTCCAGGTAGCTATGAAGTTTCGGTTTTCTGGAGTGCTAGCTGGAGCTGACTCCAAGTCATCGATCGTGAATCTAGATGAATCTAAATTTCAACAAAGATTCAACAGATTTAACAAAGTAATCTAGATTTACAAAAGGATTACAGCTTTCATGGAGAATTTTTTGTCATAATGGAGGCTTTACAAACCATTTAGCGCAACCAGAAAATAATGTTTTCCATATGGTAGTTTCTCTAGTTTTGTTTATTCGTAGCATTGTCTTAATTATCAAATAATGCACTGTGCTGGAATTGAAAATCAGGGCGCCACAAGACATGCAACGTTTGTTGGAATTGTGGAGGTCGGAGATGATATGAAGTTGGTACAGTCTTTTCCTAACAACTTAGGTTAGAAAGGCATGAGGAATTCTTCCAGAGGTTCCCTGCTTTAACAGATTTAGATTGCTTTTTAATTAGAACAAACGTGTTAAAAGAGAACAAGTGTCAGCAAAGATTTACCAAAGTTGTAAATAAGAAAGCTTAAAAAGTGGATATAAATTTCTTTATACTTCTAATCAAACGTCTAGATCCAATAAATTGAATTGAGGTAGATCAATTGATATATCAAATTAATTTAAACACTGAAGTAATTGCAACATGTCTGTATCAGCATTCAATAATGTTTTCAGCGTGTCTTTCGACAAATCTATAATTTTCTACCTCGCTTTTGCTTAAAAAACATTCGAAAATCGAATACTCACCAGCTGAAAGAGCAACACGGATGGTTGTATAAATTTCAATGATCATAATAATAATAATAATAATAATAGTATAAAAAAGAGGAATTGTCTGAACCGATGATGATGATAATAAAGAAGTCGCCAGCCATTAATTCAGAATAAAGAGTTAATGATCTGTGCAATCAAGACAATAATAGATGGAATGAGTTGAAAATAATTATCGAGAATTAAGTAATTTTATATATGTGTGCGCGAATTTTCTATTTCGCTATGGAAGGGTTGAAATTTTACGTATTTTACATTGAATCAAGCTGCAAGTTGTAAATCTTATTTTGAAGATTAATACATTTCATAGAAAATATATTAGGCCATGGTAATAGTTTAAAGATTTTTAATTTCAATCTGAGATTTGATGGTTAACATCTGAGAGCACATGGAGGACTCACGGTAACAATAGACGTCCAAAATTCCTTCAACACAGCTTCCTGGTATAAGATAAAGCAGACACTGAAAGCGAAGCACGTACCTGCCTATCTAGGTAGGATAATATCCAGTTACCATAGCGATAGGACGATAGCGTATAAAGAGAAGGGTAAAAGATATGAACGTGAACTGAGATGCGGAGCTCCACAAGGCTCAGTTTTGGGCCCAACACTATGGAACCTTATGTATGAGAATCTGCTCACAGTTGCGCTGTCTGAACGGGTGCAGACAACAGCCTTCGTAGATGACCTGGCTGTGATTGGAATTGACAAGGACGTACACGTTCTGACACAAAGAGTCATTGGGGAGAATAAGTAAGTGGGTAAGGGCGGCAGAGCTTGATATTGCTCTGCATAAGACAGAAGAAATCATGCTGACTGGAAGAAGGAAAATATCAGCACTGGAACTAAAGATCGAAGGGTGTACAGTGAACTTCGGAAACAGTCTCAAATATTTACTCTAGACAGGGGCTGAAATTTACCATACATATCTGAACGTAGCGGCAAAGGCAATGGAGAGACTAAACAGACTTTCAAGGATGCCGAGAGTAGGAGGACCGAAAGCGTAGACTCCATAGTATTGTATGCAGTTCCGCTGTGGTGCAAAGCTACTAAGATAGCGTGTGTGCGAGCGGCTCCAACTAAAGTTCAGAGGCTAGGCCTACGAGCTGTAGGCTGCGCGTATCGCACAGTGTTAACGGAAGCGTTGCGGGTTATTCTGAGAAAGCCTCAGATATACTTCGAAGCTCAAGAAAGAGCGAAGAAACGCGAAGCTGGACTCCGGATGGCATTGTGCGAACTAAGAGATGAGGAGAAAATGGCAGCAGATCTTTGAAGTCGCGGAAAAGGGAAGATGGAGCTGGCATCTTAACCCTTTTCTAAAAAAAAACTGGATCGACAGGAAGCATGGGAAATAAACTAATGGGTAACACAAGCGCTGTCGGGACACGGGTGTGCTACGCGGCTTACCACTGCCGCATTGGGAGAGTAAGGACAGGGGAGTGTCAGCACTACAGCGGGTTAATTGATGATACTCAGCGCACGTTGTTCGCATGTGAGGCCTTTCAGGACTTGAGCAAAGGGCGGAAACACAAGTTGGCAAGAGACTAAGCTGAGCCAACGTTGTCGAAGTGATGCTAGAGAGAGAGAGAGAGAGAGAGAGAGAGAGAGGAGAATTGGAATTCAGGATTGTCTGGATTGGAGTTTTATGATTAAAATGGTATAGTAATAGTAAGTGACCAGACATGAGTATTCTGAGTAATCCTAACGCGGGTCCGGAATACTCGGAGAGGAGATGAAGGGTGGTAGCGGATGCCGGTGAGTTTAATTAGTCGACAGCATTCGAGCCTGCTTGTTTCATCTCATCTACGGATGGGGTTAGAGAACGAGGACGAGCAAACTGCTGTAATCCTCATAGGCAGTTCATCTTCTATGAATTGTTTCTGTACGCAGATTTGTCTTAAACCATCCGTTAATAAAAACAATAAAAAGAATTATCACTTCAAGGAATTAAGTAATTTTTTTGACAGTTGTGTTCACGAGCATAAATCAACTCATGGATGCACGAATAGGTATATGTGTATCTCATGCTAAATGCGCGTGGAAAAAACAAGTCCCATCATGAATCAGTGAATCAGCAGAAGCGTTTTACATTTTCTTAGTAGAACTTTTTTTCTGTTCAGAATTTTTCTCGATTCGCTCATACTTCAATGCAACAAACTTGATTGAAGTAATCTCCTTTGCTCTATATGCATAACGATATATTGCCGATAAATTTCGAAAGAATTACTATATCTTGTGTATGAAGTTTTAACTAATTAATAAATAATTAATGTAACTTATTTGCACATATTCTCACAAAAGCAAGTAAGTTTGAAAATGCTATATTCTATTCGTTGAAGGAATCTGGTTTATAAATTAAAATAATTAATTTGAAGAATTTCAATGAAAACAAAAAAGAAGCCACATGTGTATGGATGAACTACAGCCATACGCATGAAATTTTACGAGCTGTTTCCAGTTCAATCCGTTTCTCCGTTGTATTTCTTTCGTAAGACAACTTGCATTCTCGTTTACAATTTTAAACAGGATGCATTTAGTTAGTTTGCATTAAGATTAAACGTATCGGTTTTAATAAGTAACTAAGCGAAGAATCTATAGTCTGACAACTTTAGTTTTGATTAGAGCTGGGCCGGGTACTGATAAATTGTACTCGAGTACCGAGTATTAAGTACATCCATGAACTGAAGTACGAGTACAGAGTACCGATTACTATACTCGTTGCTCACCCTGTTGCTCACTCGTTGCTTACTCGTTGCTTACTCGTTGCTCACTCTGTTGAGAACAGTAGTCCTAGTACAAGTACTTGAAATTCAAGAGTATTATTTGTAGGTACATGTCTCTTCCCTCACTACTTTTACATAAAATTGTTTTCGGTTTATAATAAGTAAAATAAAGAAAACAGTTCATCAGAAATTTTTTTATTAATAAACATTAAATCAAAAACATAAAGAAGTAATAAAAATATCCAAACTGATCAGTAATTTATCACTGCATAACTCTGTTCACCTTCATTATCACCAATTTTTTTAAATTGGCATCGCTCAGGGCAGTTCTGTTGCATTTCAGGACTGTTGACAATTGTGGCGAATGAAAACAACCACTCCACTGGCGCAGATGAAGATAAACAGGAATTGTACCACAAAAACACTTTTTTAATGATGGAATAATCATTCAAGGAATTCAATCCACACTTTTTCTCATGCAGGAATTTGTACAGTTCAAGCTCTATTTTGGAGGTTTTCAATGCTTCATTATCGGTAGCAGATTGTGATTGAGACTGCGTCTGTGTGACTTGATTGGATGATAATTCTGGACCTGGTGCATTGAAATCAAAAAAAATATGTGGCGTGGTGTCGCTTGAGTCTCCTCTATCTTCGCAATTATGAAGTGAAATAAGTTTCTCAGCAGCACCAATTACTATCCCCTTCACAGCGTCCATCGAAAAGTCCGTATTTTTTGCACATGCGTTCACACAAGTGAACTCTATCTTAATACTATAATACTTTATGGCCTGGATTGACACAGGCGCCACTGACAAAACACAGCCACGTCCAGACTTGCGCGTTGGATATTAAAATGTACTCGAGTAAAAGACGCGGGTATTGGATACTTCTACCCGATAGGTGACCGGTACGAGTACCGAGTACTTTATTGAAAATGTACCGGGTACCAGGTACAGATTACCCGAATTTTACTTGGAGTACAGTATTTGTACTTGTTCTGAAACACGTGGCGGTCTGTGCAGGCCAATATTGATTCGAATATAGACGATTATATTGCCATCCTTTATGACGGTCTCACCTGAACAAATCGAGGGTTATGGTTATTTCATGCTGCTCGTCTAGATTTTTATCAAATCTGGATTCATCACTGCACTCCAATATTTTATCTAGCCTTTTGTCTGGAGCACTGCATATAACACATCGCAGGGAAAGTATCTTAGGTTATTTAGGAAATATAAATTAACACAGGCCTGGATCAGAACTGATCAGGCATTTCAAAAATTTAGGAAAAATGCCCTTGCCAAATTAAATCATTTATTTGACTCAGTTAGTTCAGTTACTTAGGTATACTACGCATTCAGATGGACTAAAGCATACACCATCTAAACAGAAGTTTCCTTTCTTTTTGGTTAACCAACCAAATTTTTCTACGTGAGCAACGCGTAGTTCAACAGATTGCACTCGTGTTTTTAATAGTTCTACGATTGGATGTTGAAATTATCTTGCATCTGCTTTTTCTGCTTGTTCTCGTGTTACTACATAGACGGTTTCCTGCTTTTGTGACAAGTCTTTAAGTCAATGCGCGATAATGACGCATTATCTTTTCCACGAGCATAACTAGTTGTAAAATCATATTCCTTCCAAAGTGAGACGAAATCTCTTTAGCCTGCTCGAAGGATTAGCCATGCCATAAAGGTATATTAATCGGTTTATATATGAAACTTCCTCCCTTTTAACCGCAAAACAAATTGCTAATAACTCCTTTTCAATCGCATAATAATTGATGTCACTATGAATTATGTAATTAATCAAAATGTAGCGGAGAAGAGAAAGGTGTATTTGTTGTTCGTGGATATCAAGGCAGAATGAAGAGTAATTATTTGTGAAAGAGAATGATTGACGTTGGGATATCAGTGAGTTTGGAGAGAATTATAAAGTGCATGTATGAAGGTACGAAAGTGGGGGCTAGAGTGAATGGGGAGGTGTCGGAAACTTTTAAATTAACCGCTTTACTATAAGATTTGGCAGGATCGCCATGTGGTGGTGTTGCACTGATTGGTAGATAAATTAAATCAAATAAAATTACATAACTCGATTTATTTACAAATATATAATTCATGTTTGTGCATGATACTTAATAATTGAATGAATTAAATTAATATTGAATAAAACTAGCGACATTATGTTATCTATAACTCTTTTTAAAACCTAATCACAATATTATAAACTCGACTTGTCTACACTGTAGGTATTGTTTGTAACCCGTGTACCAAGTATTAATCATCTTTGGAAATCTATTTGTTTTCTATTACAACTGTTTTTCGTAAGTTTGTTTACACATTTAAACGAGTGCGTGTATCTTTAAATAATACTTTAAATATACAATTATTCCTCAAATTCTAGCACCATTCGCTTACTTCTCTATATTTCTCTTCCAAAAACGAAGAAAGCAAGAAACTGTAAGGGTCATAAAAGTACTTGCTTGGTGAATCACGCTATAATTTTTTTGCGGTTAATACGAGTTGAGAAAATAAGGAGAAATCTGGAAAGAAATATTGGGGTGGTCTTTTACTGCATAACAATATTTGGAAGTTCAAAGAAAATGTACGTCTGCTTTCTATTGTTTTCTATTATTGACTGTATCAAATTCGAGAAATAAGATCAAAAACGAAGACTAGACTAAAAGACATTGGATTTGAATCATGCACGATGTATTCAAACATGATCGATTAATGGCTTCAAATCGTTTCAATCGAAATAAAAATTTTCACCCCTCGTAGAAAGGACACTAATTTTTTAGGAGCCCTATTATTTTCAACATATTCTTCATATATAGCATATACTTATTTCAAGATCTACTGTTTCTAGCAAATACTTACTTAAATATATCTATTTACCCACCTTTAGTTTTGAATCTAGTTTATTTTCATTTATTTTTACTACCAACGTAAATCTAGTTACTTTTGGAACGCAATTACATCTGGCGTTAAAAAATAGTAAAAAAAACATAACCTCGAAAAGTTTGTTTACATGCACAGCGGAAATCTGCGAAAGTAGGCGAACAATGAGTAGAAAAGGTATCCAATCCTTAGGCATTCGCCAATATTTTTATACATTCTATCAAATAAGTGATCGGAATGGTGAATGCTTAGGACCTTACTGAGCAAAAATGCCGGACAATCGTCCCCTAAGCATTCACCATATTTTTATGCATTCTCTCAAATAAGTAATTGGATTGGTGAATGCGCCGGACTCTAGTGAATGAAAACAGCTGAACAATTATGCATTTTCCTCTACTGATCGATTTGTGACACTAATTATGTAAATAATTATAACAATGTAGCAAGATTTTGTTTATGCCAACTGAAAGAGAAGAACATGTGTAAACATGAATGAGAAATAGTTTAGAAGAAGTAAAGTACACAGTTCTTGTAATTCTATTAGAATGTTTCGTAGATAATGTTTTTAGTTGAAGTACAAAGTAAATTATGAGTAGAATCAATTGTTTCAAATATTCCACTTGAATCTCTTCTTCAAATCAATGGAGAAACATCTCTAGTAATGCAAATATGTAAGAAACGAGGCGTATATTTATATATATGACTTTGCCTTCTTAGTTCTATGAGAAGGTGTATTATATAGCTTGATAAATATTCTTTCGATCGGTTCTTCCAGCTAATACGCATTATAAATATTAATGATTCGACTTATATGAACACCGTCAAAACCAGTAATCTCTTTTTGCCTTCTTTTTCTTCTACCGCATCTCATTGACGTTAGCGACCACGCACAATTATTCAAAAGGGTTACACACAATACTCATTACATCCATTGGGAAACCAAGCAATATAAAAAATTTATCAATATTTTGTTGAACAAAATTAGCAATAAATGAACAGCGTAAAATTGTGCGGAATTCTACAAGAAATAACCGAATAATGCCTCCACCATATCTGTTACGTTTATTTTTCGTTACAATAGCGGGGTAGGTTTTACTTGATGAATAAATTTCATTTGCACTGATTCAACCCACCCGACTATAAAAAATGGATTGAAAGTAGCAATTAATAATTTTTTTCTTTAATATAAATTAATCCGTGCTCATAAAATAATAAAACATTTATCATTTATCTCATTTATCTATATATATATATATATATATATATATATTTAAATGAATGT
>WYDF02034246.1:0-12695 GCA_009867245.2 Adranes taylori | reverse complement strand
TTCTTTATATTGGGGGGAGGGGGCCCATCCGATGAATTTGCCACGGGCCTCGAACGGTATAGTTACGCCACTGCTAAATAGTTAAATTATAAACAACAATGGGTCAATCACATTTCCTTGTTAAACTCCGGTCTCTATCAAGAACCCTTAAATTACTTTTCAAGCTGTAAGTTACCATATTGGTCCGACTTTACTCGTTCATTAATAAAGTACATGAAACGTTCATATAAATATACGTATAGTTATGAGTTCTTAGAATAAATGTTTTGGGATGGCATTTTAATATTTACTACTTCTACTAATTTACTATATATACCAATGGGTATTAAAGTTATATCAATTTATTTACAGCATCAAGGAAATATGTTTTATAAATTTATATGGAACTAACGACTGTTGTGTTTATTTTTATTTTTATATATAAAATTTTATTTCAAATTGACAATTTAAAAGCTGAATCAAAATATTAGTTATACACTATACATGTAATTAAAAGAGTAAATTAGGTAGATTCTCAGTAATCACTCAAATAAAGGGAAACTTCAAATTTATGTTAAGAAAACTGATCCAGGCAGTGCCGGATTTAACTACTGTGCCGCTGTAAGCACTGAACAAATTGCCGCCTTTTTATATCAATTTTTTATACTTCGTATTATTTTTAGTGAAAAAACAAATTAATATTGTCGTGAGGCAAATTGTCCTCATTCTATTTTAGTTTGATGATAGAAAGTCTGTACATTCGATATGATAAATAACGTAAATAACTTGGGATGGATAGGCCTTATGGAAGGTTATTATCAGTTACGCATGTTGTATGATAGTCGTAAAGAAGGCATACCGTACTAACACTTAAAGTTTCATTTCAAAAAGATAACTTAAAAGTATTAATCATAAATTAATTCTAAATAAAATAATGATTAAATTAAATTGTTGCACTTAATAACAACAGGTCATCGGAAATAAATAACATAATTATTTTAAGAATGAAGTCGTCAACTAAATTAAATTAAATCGAAAACCGTAAGTTTAATTATTAAAGTAACTTACAATCAATATAAAGTAATTATTTCAAATAACTGTGCAAAGTATAAAATAGGTTGTGAAAAACTACATCACTGTAAGCAAGTTTTCGTATTAATTTTTATGTAAGGAATAGAACGGATAATTTATGAACGCCATTTTGAGTGAATTATTGTTACCCAATATTTGAGTACGACTAACATTTTATTTTATTATTTGACATGTAATTTATTTGCATGAACAAATTGTTTATTTAATCGCATGTAAGAATTTATTAAAACCGTACCAATAGATTATTTAAGCTTAAAGCTTTCTTTTATTTTATCAGCCATAACTCATGAAGGACAGCTCGTTGTTCTTAGGGGTACGAAGAACTCATTAAATTTATGTTTGCCTAATCAAATCAGTAAAGTTCTCGTAACCCTGCCAATGGCTAAGTCCAGTGTTTTATTCATTTAATGGGAATGATCAGGGTATTATAAGTTTGTATCTTTATTCCAACCCAACAAACTATAATTTTAATCAGAGGAAAATAAGCTAAAACAAGCATTAAAGCAAAGTGCATTTGTAGATAATTAATAACCGATCTTAGAGTACAGTACCTAATAGGTGAAAGTGGGTCAGCTACCCCATACGAAGGATCTCACTTTCAACAAATGTCACGTTGGTGAGTAAGCCTCCTCCCCAAAATAAAACGTGACGTATATGGTATACATTTATACATTTTTAATATTATATATTTTTATTAAATATTTTTTTTAATATAAACTGATGTTATTAAAATATGTAACATAGCATGTTACTTCAAATAAATTAAATAAATAAATTTACCTTTTTCCAGTGGCTTTTTTCCAGTGACAACATGGCACTGGAAAAAGACCAGTTCATAAGATGAAACGTTAATCTACTTGTAGTGTATGAGGGCGCTTAAATCTTACGCATTGAATAAAGGCGCAATGATAACAACCGTGGGACTGGTTTTGTTGTTGATTGCAATAGTTAAGATAATAGCTGTGTACTAATAGGAACGCATTATAGCGTTGATAAATAAGAGTATGGAACTAAAGTTAAATAGGTGGATATATACATATTGGTTTGTCGTCGTGATGAAACTACTGCTGCTTCACTGAAATGAGTGGGAAACCGTATCAGGAAATAATTAATGTGTGGTTGGCTACACAGTGACCCGTATAACGGAGTCAAAGTTGTGTGACGGCTCACGGCTATAAATAGCAAGAATTTGTATAGAATATTTTTGTTCATTTCATGAACTCGAAGCAGCAGCAGCAGTCGACGATCAGCCAAGCCGAGATGTAAGCAGAGCGACAGTCGCCGGATAAGTAAGCGTCCTCAGATATTTTACACTGTTCCATTGCATGTATTTTCAATAGCTTTGTTGCTCCTTCTACCTTAGCTATTTCCTATACCACTAGAGTATATGTTTCTAACCCGTGTCAGCCCAGGTAAGTTACAATCTTAACACCCATGCCAGCCCAGGTACTGAGTGATCTATAGTGGTTTGCTTAATATTCCCGCCATCATCGTTGTCCGCATCGTTGTGCTATAGTTGACTCCCCGGTTTATGATACCACACTTTTACATGCTTCGCGCATTATTACTGTTATATTTTATTATTATTGCACCGCTTATAAGTATATTGTTTGTTTATAATATAATCGCTACTGTTTATTTGCTAACCGCCTTTAATGCAGGTCAATTAAGCATGTGTATTGATTTGATTTGATTTAACATTTGATTTATTGACACCTACTTGTGCATTTATATTTCTTTCCTTGTTTGTATTGCCTATGAAGAACAATAGTCTGGTTTTGTAAATTCTTTAATGCTGTTTCACTAATTAGCAATAACTTTATTTCAGCTGCCCGCAAGATCAGGAACACGGTATGTTTGCGCCATTTGTGACAATCGTTAGCATTCCCCATTAGCAGCGTAGCAAGTGGAGGCTGTCAAGATTCTAAAAATACAACCTATCAGGATAAATGTATAAAAATCAAGGTATAATGGTACCAACGTATAATGGTATCAAGATAAAAATCTGTATATAATGGAATCAATATATGGAATCAATATATAATGGAATCAATATAGGAATCAATATATGAATAAATAGCTAAGTACAAAAATAAATGGAAGAGGTACAAAAATAAATACAAAAATAAATGGATCAACATGGATCAAAATATCAAAGCATGAAATAATGTAGACATGGAATAATGCAGGAAATCTGAATCTGTAAATCCTGTTACAAAAATTATGAATCAATTTGAGTAGGTAACAAAATACCATATAACAAAATAACATATCTTCATACAACAAAATACCATATTGTTTATTGATTGTTTATGATTCTTTCCGACGATGATTGATTACTTTTACCTTTGTCAGTTGGTAGTCTGATCTGTTTTCTTTCACGGTCTCAAAAATTCCTCTTCCTTAGTAACCTTCCTCATATAGTAACCTACTACCACCCATAACATAGTATTCCCAACCGCCACAACCACACACTCACACACAATCTCTCATGAACTGATATACTGTATGTCTGAAGATAACCCCAAAGGTTTGAAATCTGACCATTGTTATAGTCACAATTTGACCATTGTGTTATCTAACAAGGTAGACAAGTTAGGTTTCGAATTCCAATTTAATTTCACAAAGTGGACAAAAGTTAGGCTTGACCTATATAGAATAACTGTTGCTAGATATTTAGATGTTGCCTATAAAATGGAACAATCGTTCTCTCATAATCAAAAGAGGAGTTAAAGGCCTGCACCTCCCCTCACCTATTCCGTGCGTTACGCATAAGTATGTTTTAACACATGTTTTAACACATAAAATTGGGGGAACTATCCCAATTTTTTATCCTATTTTTATAATCACACTACAATTAAGAAAATATTATTTCCTGGAATAACTATTTTATTACAAAAAATATATTTTCCAAGCTAAATCAGATAAGCAAAATTGAAAATATATCCTTATTATTTTTGCGAGCAGAAGCTATATTAGTTTGAGCCAATATAAATTTTCGAAGTAACGTCACTGGTTTCTTGCGAGGAAGAGAAATGGATGCTGAATCAAGACTCCGTGAAAACTTTATAACCAATTAATTGAATGTTCATGTCAGTTTCGTAAGTTTTCCAGGAAAATCTGTCTCCACTAAACTTCACATTATTTATTACAGCAACAATATTAGACCAATAATAGTATATAAATATATTATAATAAATTTTATTACTTTTTTTGACAACTTTGCAAATGTAGCAAGTAAAATGTAATTCACACAATCTCACATAATGTTGTTTCGAGAAAATTAAGCCAATGTTTGCAAAACAAAGAATAACTTGCATATATTGTAACAAACCTTGTTACGAGACACAAATTAAATAGATTAAAGAAATAAATTATGTAAAAGTACTGGGGCAAAGACAGTTCTTAAATTTAAACGCATTTATAGTATATAAATAAATGTAAAAGCATATATAATTCATTCCAATTAAAAATAGAAACAATTTCTTACCGCTGCTAGAGATAAATACATAATTCCGCGTATATTGGGTAGGAATAATCAAATTGAACGCCTATCTAGTTACATGAATCAGAGTGAGATAGCTATCGCTTGCTTAACTGACCTGTGTGATGAATACGTATTACTGCTACACCCGTTTAATTATGTATTATAAGATATACACTTATGTACATTAGATGCGTGTGTGGGTGTGTGTGAAAGTATTGATTTGGCCCACTGCTTGTCATGTTGTTGTGTAGCGTATGATATATGTTGGCGCATTTGTTCACATTACCTAATACGACGGTTGTATGCTGCACGTCGCTACTGCTGTATCAACCGCTGCGTTTTATTAAAATCCATGGGAAAGCCGCTTGTGCGTTGCTTGGTAGGGATAATACCGAGATTTAGACAGAATCGTGTGGAAAGACCGTGTCACGTCATAAAGTAACGATTGATGACCACACATAAACCCTCATACAGAGTAAACCTTGAGCGAAGGCTCCACGTCTATAAATAGCGAGAATTTTTATAGAAGTATTTAGTTTTACATTTTGAAAACTCGAAACAAGACCACCGCCCAGCAGCATCAGCCAGCAGAGCAGCCGAGCCAAGCCAGACATGTCGATACAATGGTAGAGCGACAGCCAGCGCCAGTCGCCGAGATAATAATATGATTGGTGAGTGATTTTCATATACCATATACTGTTTAATGGATTGCATGTATGTTTAGAATGGTTTTGTTTCTCTTCCTACCCCATCACCAACCTACTTCCTATTCAACTAGAAGTAACATCGACGAATTACGAGGCGGTACATAGTGATTCCATCCCGCACTAGTTCCTTACATCACTCACTAAAGTGCATAATTTTGGCTTACATTCGTGTTAGATACCCAACAGTAACATCGACGTATTACGAGGCGTTGCGTGAGTGTATGAATCTGGGTTATGCTAAAATTAGTCACTGAGCAACAGTAACATCAACGTATTACGAGATGTTACGCAGCTTTAATAATTTCCATTATTCATAACGTACCCACCGTCTGTACCACAACAATTAGATTTACCCCCGTCCTCCAGTTGTCGTATGTTTGGATTTAGCCCCCTCCCCTTGTAGTATAATAAAATGTTTTTAGATGCTTCCCACATTTTTACTATTTTATTATTAAAATTATCACACCGCTGTTATTATTGTTTTATTTACCGTACATTTGTACTGTTTTACTTGCACCGCTTAAGTATTGTTTTGTTTATAATAGAATCGCTACTGTTTATTTAACCGCTATTGTTGCGATTTAATCGACATTTATTTTTTGATTTATTATTGACATCTATTTGGGCATTCATATTTTCTTTGTCTGTTTATATTGTCTATGAAAAATAATAGACGGTTTTGTTAAAACGTTAATACTGTTTCAATCATTAGAATTATTACAGCTGCCCAAAGAACACGAATCTTGGACATCTCGCAAGACTAGAAGCTGCTTATGCCCTCAGTAAGCCACTGAGAACCGTAGGAACAACAAGATCAAGTTCCACCATGGGGTCTCATGTTAAACTGACCTGGCACCCGAGCTTATAGTTCGAAGGACTGTTTAAATTCAGTAATTAATAAGATATTTGTTTGCGCCATACTGTAACAAGTCGTTAAGGCTCCCCATTAGCATCGTCACAAGTGGGTGTCACAATATGTCAAGAATTCGTTTTTCAAACACTTATTTTAAATAAAAACAAAAACAAAACGCGACCTTATTTAAATATCTTATCTTCAGATATTAGAATTAAAAAAAATCAAATTTAGGTGCGACAACGTTGTATGCTATTAAACATATTAAAATAGGATTAAAGTAGTTGTATGCACAATATAATATTATGAGTATGCAATTTTTCAGGCACTAAATGTAATTAAACTTTAACATCCACATATGCCCATGCGAGCATGAATACATGTACATCAGGCAGACACCGGAATATAGTAAAGTAACACAAAATGTACTCAAAGTTGTACACAAAATGCGCTCTTGCACTTTTTTGAAAGAATTTATGAGTTTTTTGGAAATATTAATAAAAAACTTTTAACCTTGTAACAAAGAGTACTTCCTTGTTTTTTCATTTATTTATTCACTACCGGTATCGGCTTTTGGCCATCATCAGCTGAAATGTAATTGAGTTATGAAGTGTTGCACAAAAACAATCATAACTACAAAACATACAATGTGCAGAAAAACGTGCAATAGTTCATAACTCAATTACCATTTTTACCTGATGATGGCCAATTGCCGAAATCGGTAGTGAGAAAAGAAATGTAAAAACAAGGAAGTACTCTTTATTACAACGTTAATTAGAAAACTTTGTTATCCGATCAAAAACAATTATGAAAAACTTTTAAGTATAATTTACTTTCATTAGTATATTTAACTATTTCTATAACCTTCCTGCGTCTCTTCCGCTATTGCTGAATACAAGTTTCAGACGCCCCTTGATGGCTATATATTTATTTTATTTTATCATTCCAAGGATTGCGCTCATACGCTTTTTTTTTTTAGGAAAACATCTCTCAGACAATCAAGAATCTGCTGAACCAGAGTTTGTAGAAACCACTACATATTTCGATTTAAGTGCCTAATAAAATATTCCAAATTTTTGAGACCAAGTGCTTCATAATTCCTATCTTTCATATACATATGTGTACTATGTACATACACACTAGTGAGTGCAAATCTAATTGCTCCGTTATCCTATTGAAAAAAAATCACAGTGGAGAATTTAGGATCTAACAAGTTAGATCAGCCACAAAAAATAACATTTATTAAGCTCCAATAGTAGCAACTTATAAATCTCGTAAAATGTAAAATAATTCCTACGTATTGCTCAGTTATTATTAATGTTTTTCGTTTCAGATGACCAAGATGAAAATCTTGATCAGTGTTTCTCAACAAAAAATGCACCGGATCGCAAAAATATATATTATTTTCTAACGCAGACAAATAATAATAATGGTTGGTTCATTTTTTACAAGAAAACAAATATATTTAATGTGCTTAACAGAAATACAACAATTATTATTACTAAATGTTATATTAAATGTACTTCCTTATTATTAATTAATTTATTGCTACCGGTTTCGCTTACAATAAAAACATCTTCAGGCTAAATAGAACAAAAATTAGGTACTATTATAGAAAAAATAATATTAAGCCACAATTTTATTTAGGAAGTATAGCACTGAGACATTATTGTACTAACTCACAAGTTGTATGGACAACCCAGAAAGTACGAAAAAAACATCACATACAGGAAATTCACATACCAAGGCCTAGTCAACAAAAGGACTGACAAACTACTCAGAAAATACCACATAAAATGTGGATATAATACAAAAAATAAAATAACCGATCTACTCTGCAACGCAAAAACAAAAACAGACACCACTGACAAGAATGGTGTTTACAGAATCACTTGTAGCGACTGCAACGCCACCTGTATTAGCGAAACCGGAAGATTTATAAAGACTAGAAACAAAGAACATTTAGATAACAAACTCACATAACGTAGGAAGACATAGTTTTGAATATAATCACAATATTGAAATAGAAAACCTAAAACTATTAAACGAAGAAAAGAAAGGGACAAAATTAACACTATTAGAAGCCCTCGAAACAGAAAATATAAAAAATTCACCTAAATACAACTACATAGACGATCAAATTCATCGTTATTCATGTTCCTCAAATCCTTTCAAAACACTAAAAACAACAGACAAACAAATAACTCATTTAACGCTTCTCAAACATAATCTACATCACATTTCAGAATAACCCACACAAAACAGAAAACAGACACCATAGAACAACTTGTCAGTTAGTTCATAATTTCTCCGTGCTAAGTAAAATTCCTAAGTAAAATTGTTAATATTAATTATTTTCTTTAAAATTAGTACCTAATTTTTATTTTATTTACTTTAAGCCTGATGATGCTTATGTTGTAAGCGAAACTGGTATCAATAAATTAATTAAAAATAAGGAAATACATTTAATATAATATTTATTAAAACATCCTTATTATCCACGGATCATCCACGAATCAAAACATCCACGAATCAACCGTCAATAAATTATTATTATCATTTGTTGACCACTAAAATATTCCTGCGGACCACCACCGGTGGTAAGTGAACCTGTTATTGATATGACGTATTGTTGACTTATGCAAATAAAAGTCTATCTATCTATTTAAAAGATATTATTAGTTATAACTATGGGGCCTTAAATCTGGAACACCTTTTAAAAAGAATAAAGACGAAAAAGTTATTAAAATGCAGGAAAGTACACAAAAAGTTACTAAACAGTTTTGAAAAAATAATACGCTCATCATATTACTTCGAGACTCGAATCGTCCTTTTTTGTAAACACCTTGCATTGTTTGACAATTGCAAGATCTTTTGATGCAGCAAAAATCAGACCTTTAATTTACAAAACATTTTTTAAACTGTAAGCAATAGCATTCTAAATAACAAAATATCAAAATAACGCAAAAAAAAACGTTTAAACTTCATGGCAACTCACATTCTATTACAAATATTTCAATCAGATAAATGTGGCTGTAATAATTTGTATGAATTTTTAGCCCTCGCCTATCTTGAATACTATATTTTCATTAAAATCAGTTCCATATTAGACTAGGGTCGCCAGATCTTCGACAATGAAATAGAGGACATGAGATTACAACACATTAAAAACAAAAGAAAAATACTACTGATGAGAACTCTGGTTCCACACTCAAAACGCGATAAACAATTTCGTTCCATAAAGATATCACGGTAAAGTACCGTACTCGGTACCATCTAAAACTCAAGAAATCCACGCCTTAAAGTGACAAAACAAGAAATTTGCAGCTATAAAAGCAACAAATATACTTTTTTTTAATTTTATGAATAAAACGTGTATTTAATTAAATATTGTATCATTTCCAAATGTCCAGGGTTCATTTTAAATTTCAATTGATTTTCAAATTTTTGGAAAAACATAGAATTTTATAAAATACCTAAGCCTGTAAATTAATTGCTTGTTTAAACAGCGATTTGTATAAGTTTCCTCTGTATAAATAAAGCATTCATTAAACGCTCAATTCAACAACGCAGAACAATAAATACTATTCTTCGATGGTAAATCCCATTCGCTTATATGCGAGTAGAATTCGTTTGCTGTTCATGCATATTTTCTACTAGTACCAAAATCAAGAATGAACCATGCAGCTGTATATTTTTGGCAGCGTAACCCTCTTGGCCGATGCGCGTGTTAACTATGTGAGCTGCCAGGAAATGTGTGTGTTGTGCCTGATTCTGCTGCATATATTACAAGCGTATGTAATTAAATATTCTCTTGCTGCTTCCATGAAGGTAGAAAACTATGCTAGTGCGTTCGAAGTAGAAACTTTTTTCTACTTATTATTAAGTTTGTTTTCAATGAACTATCGAAAAAAGGATGGCGGGGATAAAACAAATCTGAAAAATTATTCATGGACTCGATGTATTATAGGTTCCAAATGGCAACAAGTTCTTTTTAAATGACGTCGCGGCATATCGCGTTCCAAACGACACATCACTAAAAATACTAGTCATATTGAGTACTTTCTGGTACATATATAATAAATGAAAAAATCTGAATATTATATTGACCTGGACATTATATTAACTAAGGTTTAGAAAAATTCGTTAGATTTCTAAAAAAAAAATTAACAATATGTTTTAACCATATAAAATAAGCGGCTCGTTAGGTATAATACGGGTGGTCAAATATTTCAAGAAATACAGGACAATCCCGTATATGCGATGTATGGCAACCCTATATATGACCCGAGCTATACGCTTTGCAGGATACTAAAGTACGATATTCTTCGAAATCCACTTGTTTTGGCTCATAGAGTTCCTAAGTGTGCTTCCCAATCAAAATCATGAAATCAAAAATTTTTATGAATACTTATGTGTTTCCTTTCCTATAAATGTGAACTTTGACGACTTAAATACTGCTATTTGGAAAAAAATCATTCCAATATGATAATGTAATTGTAAAACTCTATTAAAAATGAAGTTATTATTTTCTAGAATATTTCTCCTTTCATATTTCTCCAATAACTATTTTAAAATGCTAAACGTGACAACAATGGTGACGTAAAAATGTGTAAAGAACATAAATACATACCTGAATAAGATATGGCGGCCTCAATGATATAATTGATAAAATTTTACATTTTTCGAAACGTTCACATCTTGGTATTAGACAGTTCTTATGTAAAATTGCCTGCGTAGTAAATGTTTTTAAAATAGTGGAAGATTAGCAACATAATATAGAAATATTTAATACAATGAATGTTTTAGAACTCCTTATCGTTAGCTTTGTGACAATCTCCTAATCCGATTTGATGAAGAAAATTCAGTTTATAACACATCACAAATGCACCCTCTATAATAAATCGCCAATTTAATTATTGAACGCATTGATCATCTTATGTACTATTTATTAACAAACAGCTAAGGGTTAAACACTGCCCGTGTGTATAAACCACACATGAATAGGGCCCCGCGCAACAAATACCGAATCTATTACATCAAGTTAATACCGTTTTAATTGTGAAATATATACGCATCAATTTTATTAACCGATTATTGTTTCTTAAAGAAGTCACGTTTACACTATTTACACTATACGTTTAGACTATAAAAAAGACAAGGTTTACACAATTATTCAGTTTTTTTAATAATTTATAGCGTTAATTTTATTGTCAAAGCTTCGCAATTGTTCTAGAATTAGTTATGCGCGAAACGGGTTACTCAGTAAGGTCAGAACTGATTTTTAGGGCGCACAGTAACACAGAATTCTATAAAAATGAAACACAATTTTTAAATAACAATGTACGAATTCTAAAATTATATATAACAATAACTTTAACCATCAGTTTAAAAGTTGCTAATTTTTTTCGATTCAACACAATAGTTTAAAGGACGAAAATAATTTAAATAAAGACGTACAAAAATTCTATATGTAGGATGAAATCTAGTTTGAAACCGATGTTACCTAAATTATTCAGTGTATGCGATACAAGCCGATTCGCAACAAACATTTCTCTTGATGACAAGTTGTCTCTTGTACTAGAAACAAATGAGCAAATTAAAAGGAGTAATAGGGTAAAACTCATTACTATCAAAGAAACAGCCGGTAATGTCGGTATCCCGGTCATGTCGCTATCATTTTTAAAGGCCTTTTATTATTAACATAAACCTGTTTTGAATCAATTTGAATGACATGCATTTGATTTTAAGTGTTTTTATTTATTTCTTTACTCTTTTACCCCAAAAAAGTCGATCAAATATTATTTTATAACTTATAACAATGAAATATGATTTAATAGTGTACAAAAACTAAGGTAAGTTTTCATTTGCTTTTTATTTCTAGAGGACACGGGAATATATTATTAGTTTTTTTTATGTTATTATAAGTCAGAACTGTATTTATCTTTCATATACCATATACGTACGAAGTACTTATAGGTATTGTTTTTTAACTTCCTGTAAAATAACATAGGCAAATAGGATTATATACAGTTTCGCATATGTTCTGTCTTAAGAAATACTCACAGTATAAACAAATAAAGTTCAATCAGACTCCATGGATGTATGCTAAACAAAAATGTAAATAGAAATCACGCAAAATCAAGCTCATGGTGAATTTCATTATCCATATCAAACTTTAAAGTTAAAGGGAACCACCTAGATCCTACAAATACATAAAGGAATATTATATCTAATCCTGACATTTATATTATGGCGGTATAACCAATTAAATGTAGAACATAAAACTGTAAATACTATATCGACCACGATATAAAAATTAAATTAAACTTCAAGGCATAACTATCTAAATAAAATAATTCAAAAAGTTCCGCCATGTAAAAGTTCAAACCGCGGTTCGAGCCTCAGCTTGGCCCATGGTACGAGGGCGCTTCGGTATAGGGGTAGATGTAGTGGTGGGCTGCCAAATTTTGAACAACCGGCTCGCTATTATTTCGAAGAAAAAAAACGGTAAATGAGTACATTGTCTTCATTTATTTTTGTACAGTATAAAATATATAATATATAACAAAACAAA
>WYDF02034235.1:0-12695 GCA_009867245.2 Adranes taylori | reverse complement strand
GCCTCTGGACGGACCGAGACAAGTGGAGAAGGGGGATCGAAAGACGTAGAACATTTTAAATCGATGAATATATATATACCTCAACAAATCCGTTTTGCAGTGTAGGATACTAAAAAAAAAGGATTTTCTCCCGGCATCGTCTTATGCCGGCATCTTAAAAAGACTGAAAGTGGCATTTCACTTATAACCTGATAACATGTCGTACCTTCAGTTTAGTTTACATTTACTGTTCGACCAATACTCTGGGTGAGTTTTTTTATTATTTTATATTGTTATTTATTATTATAGTGTCTCCTAAACGGAGAAATGGGGAAGGAAGTGTGGTGGAAATGAGAAAGAAGATGACAACAATTGGGCAAGAATATGAAACGACAAACAAGAGGATTATTTCCAGCAAGCAGCCTCCGTCACGATCGGTAAGTTTGTTGTTATAGCTGTATTGTTTTATTGTTGTCACCAGCGTGTTAATCGGTACTTTGGTACACATGTCGGTATCTATATAATCAATAATAAGTGAACTGGGTTTGGTATGACAGCTACATACTTCTTTGCTTAGTGTGAAGCGGTCGTGTTACAACCAAAAGATGAAGTTCTTTACTGAGTATTATAAAATGAAAGACTAAGCTTCCCAAACAATTTACCTTTTGGGACTATTTCACGCAATTCCTATCAATCATTCGTCGTCGTCATAGAAAGTAACAACATCTCGCTTAATGCAAAAAAGTTACAAGTTCCAAATAACAAGAAAAAGATGGGTGAAGAAGTGTTGCTAACGAAACAAGAGTTAATAAAACTGTGAATTGAAAATATTCAGAGACTGAGAAAAGCATTGCTGATCACGTAAACTTGATACATCGGGATATCAGTCACTACTCACATAATATAACTTCTAAGGAATACCTGAGACCCCGATTAAAGCTGCAGGATTCGGATCCGTCAAACGAAATTGGAAGAGCACCCCTGGAAAAGAAAAGCCCGGCAGCAATACAACTTGTTCAATGGACTTACAGCAAGTGATTTTCCTGCCCTTTCTAAAGCATTCCTAAATATTTTATTTGAGACAGTTGTCGCATTTCAGTTTTTCGATTCATGTCAAGGATAATACCGTAGGTTTCATGCACCTCTGGCATGAGAGGATCGCCGGTCGTGGAGGAAATAAAACAGCTTCATGAATCTTAAAAACACTAACTTCGGAAAAAGTTGGAAGTTTAACAAACTTTTTGAAATATTTCAGGATCAATAAAAGATAGGACATTCGAAAAAATTTTTTGTATTGGCCACATAAGTGCCCTTCTCAGAACCTTTACGAATGATTTTAATAAATTTTTTTATATCGAAAGTTCCATTAATACTTAAGCGATTAAGTGGGTTAAAAAAAGTTGCACACCATAGCACCGGAGGAAGTTGACCTTGAAAAAAGTGTACTATCAGGAATAAAGAATAAAGGAATAAAAAAACATTATGGGTTTCTAAACCGCTCAACCTATTTCGATCAAATTTTCAGGAAAAGTGTAACATAGCATAGTGGGTGATCCTTTGTAGTTTGGTGTACAACGCTTACACCACTTATAAATGCTTGTCTTATTCATAGAAGAATTACCAAGAGTAACATTTAACCCATGTCCAGCCCTGTGCTTCATTTTATTTTATTCTTGTTCCATTTTTTCACTAGTAACAAAATCGTCGTGACACCAAAACACAATTAACCTTATTGACAGCTAGCAAGACACTAAATAATCAATATGACTGAAATTGTCAACATATGTTTGAGGAAGTATCCGCCAACAAAACAACAAAAATTTGGCAGTTTGACTTCTACAACCCGCGAAACTTAAAAACTCCGTGTATTATCTGATCAGGACACCAAAAATTGTTTTTAAAGGTATTTAACAAGATAGGAAAAAATTGGTTCCCGATGTATATGACACCAAAATAATTTTTTTTACACCCAAATAGATTTTCTGAGATCCATTTGTTGGATTTTTTGAAATATTTCCATAAATCAAAAACTGATTTTGTTAGGTATTTTGATGAATATCTCAGAAAATTAATTATATTCGGTGTCCTACACAGTGAAAATGAGGTTATATCATTTTTCGAGGAAAATCAATTATTCTCAGTAAGCAGTACGGTATTTTATGAGGTATTTAGTTTAATAGCATAGAAAGTTCATTTTGGCTATAAATATTAGCAGTTATACTTTTCTACTGACAAAGTTTCCCAATTGGTGTAGAATTAATGTTAACTGTTGATGAAAACAAAATTAACAGCAGGCTAAGCCACACCGTTACTAACACTATATTGTCCTAATATTGTAACTGTCTAAATTGTAACTCCGAAATAACTATGTAACATTGTAACTCCTATAAAACACTCTTGCAAATCTCTAGGAAATTAATATTCACTTGAGCCTTCTCCCCCTTAACTCGAATAACATTCCCACTTCTGCTATCTCTTCTATATCCCACTATTTTCTTAAATGAATTTATTATTCTCCACACTATTTCCATCCACATATACTTCGGACCCAGACACACCTTACAGTTTTCCGCTCCTCGTTCCACCCAGCTCTCTCACAATACTTCACCTTATGTTCCTATCTCTTCTCGTTGCTCACAAATATTCTATTTTCTTTCCAAAGCTCCTCCATCCATATTCATTTTTGCCTGCTCGTAATCTTCCACAAATTCGTCTTGCTCCTTACGTGCCTTTAACTATTGATTCCTTATCCACCTTACATCATATATTCCTCTTCCATCACACATCTCATTACCTCTAACTAGTTCTAATCTGCAATAGCATTTAAATTATTTCTTGAATTAAATTCCCATCAAAATTTTCTCCAAACTTCGCCCCATTCCTGCATTCATTCTCTACCCACATACTTTTTGTTTAACTGTTCCACATCGCATGTCTTTCTTTACATCCCTAGCACATACCTGATTTCCTCTGACTTGTTCCAATCTTAAATGAAATTTCCATGAAAACATAAATTGATACAAATGTAATAGTTTCATAAAACATCTAACATAAATTATAGCTACCTACAAAAAAAAATAACAATTTAATAATGTTGATCGGAAATGTTTGAAGACCATAAACATCAACTTTTATATAGGTAGACAAAATGTATTCCGGATATAAACAATTTTATATTCAAGATAGAACCGACGCTTTCGCTGCTATGAAATAAATTTAGCCTCTAAAACTTAATACTTATTACACAACTTTCTGTCACGCAAGATTCGATTTACGTAGGTACTATGTAAGCTCATAAACGGAGTAAAAATATATGTAAACCATGTCGTGTCCTTTTCATATTCTATATTACTGGAAAATGTTGTCATTTATACGTGTATGCATGTAGCATGCATGCATTTTGTATACCGCGTCCATACTGATATAAATATGTTTATTTAGTTTATTTAGAATAGGTTATTTATTTTGTTAGGAACAAATCATAATGCAAAACGAATATTATACGATAAAATTTAAGACTACAATTGAATAAACTATGGTATGTGCCAAAATAAAAAGTACCAATATTCTTCTCCTTTCTCTCACAATCACGGAAAAAATTCGCAAGATTTCTGCGGAACACATATCTTCCCAGCGGAAATTTTAGCGGAACAATGATGTTCCGCTGAACATTGGTTAACAAGAACTAACTACGTGTAAATTAATCCTAAATTAACAATCCACAGTTTGACTGTTTAATCTATTTGTGATTATCTATGAGTGAAATAATTCAGAAAAATAAGTTTTATTTTGATCAAATTTGAACATTAATAGTTTATTTTTTACATGAGAAACAAAACTTCTATTTGTTCTGCATTGCATCTTTTATCCTAAATTTATCATCCACTGTAAATATAGTTTTTGCTTCCAAATAATTTTTGTTCGTTCTACTCATTATCTATGTCATAACCTGCCTCCTTGGGGAGACAAGTTACCCTAGCTGAGGATGGTATGCCGCGGATAGGTCAGGATTCCTGAAGACGTCCAGTAAATCGGCTCAAGCGCTTACGTGGGTAATTCGTTGGTTTGATAATTAGTCTTGTCTAGTGATTAAAAATTTTATTGTATTAACTGCAAATTAGCTTCAGCTGCATCGATCCTAAGTAGGTCACAATATGTCTTAACAACCCGACTAATTAATTATTATATTCGATGATTGTTAATTAATGAGTATTTACAATATGGTTATGTACAGCATGAACGCCCCTTGGCCTAATATATGCACAGCTTCAGTCTCTTTTAATTTTCAAAATTTATTGGTGACCCAATAGGTGGTCACCTCCATTTGCAATTATAATGTCATTTACAATTTTTACATATCGTATCAATTAAACACAAACACATTAAAATAGTGGCAACACTTATCAGAAATAACCGATGGAAGCTTCCATGGGCTTTTACAAATACACAAATTTGACTCTCTCTGACAATAGGTCTTAGTAACCTAAGGATTCTTAAAACGGGAAAACTACTAAGGCAAATTTAACGATACCCCCATTAATTCTTACCATTTGATTTAATTATTTAATGTTTATAAACTCACAGAAACATAGACACCTGTATTACCTTACAAAAATATTAAAATCCTTTATTAAATGAACCCCCCCCCCCCTTAATTACCTTACTGAAAAATATATGAATATTATAAAATCCCCCTTTTTATCACAACTCCACTCACCTACGGACGTGGTACATAAAATATAAAATTTACTACTGATCTTAAACTAGTTGAATGAATTGCAGTAAAATCCTTAAATACAAAATTATAACTGCGTGATTGTCCAAAATTAAGATAAAAATTATACGTTCTACACACAAGATGTCTTCCACGACGTTCCAACTCTGAACCCGACGGCTGGCTGATGAATGATTCCACAGGTGTTGCAATTGGTGAACCTTTTGGTGAATTATCCATAAATTTCTACATCATGCATCAGCAAGATCCTGTCGTCACCAATCATCAATAAAATTTGTACATCTACGCAACACACCAGTAAAATCCTATTATCACAACGCTTCAATACATTTCTACACCTCCATACATATCTTCGAAAATCTACGTATTTCACGAAAATTTACGTACTTTCATCTACGTATTATCCAACCAACGTTCATTTATTCAATCCAGTCGATGTCGACAACTGTAATTTCAACTAAGATCGCTATGAAAGAGAAGTTTCACTCAAGAACCATCCACATAGCTGAAGAAACATGAACTATAAACCATATTTAGCTCGTCACTCTTTCTATTTGCTTTATTTTTAATGGAAGAAGAAAACTGGATCATCCTAACAAATTTTTGAATTATACTTAGATTCACTATTATTGTCTGTAAAGAAAAATTCGCGTGATCGAATCATATCAACGTATTATAAATATTTTTGCAACAACAAATATCATTTGTTATCTTTTTATTGCGTTTACCATTTAATAATATTTGTGTGCTTATAATATTAATAAGAACAGCCTAATTAAAGACTAACTCTGAAATCTCATGTATGAGCATTTTATGTACGAAATAACCAGAATAAAAATAAAAGCAATGTAGTGGTCATAAAATAACCTCGATCCTGTTTTGCTAAGATAAATTCTGTTACATGTTTACCTATAAGTATCGATATATGTGCTGTATAACCAAATAAATTACTTTTTCCCACTCCTGAGGCTCATGTGTGTGCATTATGTGTTACAAAGAAATAAGAAAAGCAGTATAGTATGGTCGTTATGCAAAGAAAATAATAACAAAACCAGGATTCTAATTTAACGGAAGTCAAAATTCTGCAACGTCCTTGTTACTAGTATTTTTTTTTGTATGAGAAGCAAAACCTCCAATCTTGCAAAAGCATTATCAGAACAAAACAAAAAACTATTGAACTGGTAAAGTTCTTAGTCTCATCTGGGATAATTTTTTGAGAGGTTTTAGAATTTCAATTCAAAAATATATTTGCAAATTTTAATTTATCCGTTTCATTCATTTTGTCATTTGATTAGAAGCAAAAGCTAATGAACGTAAATGTTTTTCAAAGTAATAATTGAATCGCTTCAGAGTTGGAGTGGATGTGATCTAAAAACTCAACAATTCTTCATTACTAAAATTAGTTAGATTTAATATAAATTAACTAGATGATAACCCATCGTAAAATGACTATCCATTACCAAGTCATATTTTATTTACCCAAATGAGTTGGGTTATTTGACACCTTACGACTTTTTTCGTAACCCAAAAGACTTGTGTTATTTGCCCTCTACCCTACCTTCATTTTTCCATAACCCAAAGAAGTTGGGTTATTTGACCGCTACCTTTTTTTAACCTATGGGAGTTGGGTTATTTGACCCCTACTAACTTTTTTGTAACCCAAAAAACTTGGGTTATTTGTCCGGTGTTTTACGTAACCCAAAGAAACTTGGCTCTTATCTTGGGTTCACTTGGGCCAAAAGCGTTCCAGACAGGCGGACAGACAAAGCTAGACGTTTATATATATATATATAAATATATAAGTTTCAAAAGCGTTCCAGAGAGACGGACAGACAGATGGACAGACAAAGCAAGACGTTTATTTATATATATTTGAATTCTTTTATTAATAGTAAGAAACTATATGCGCCTACCTTGAAATTTATGGGTTTTTTGGATTTTATTGGTTCACACAGAGTAAAGTAGAAAATTAAGTTATATAATCTAACATAATAAAAAAATTTAAGTGCACGCCACTGCTTGTATTAAATGTAAACTAATCGTGATAACAAACTTATGATATAATAAGTATCAAAAGCGTTCCAGACAGACGGACAAAGCTAAACGTTTATATATAAGTATGTGTTAGATATTATTTCCAAGTATTATTTTAAGAGCCATCGCAGTATGGAGATGAGGTTCATACTTTAGTGAAACAATTCTGATGAAAGGATAATTGTTAGTCCAAAACATGCCAACGAATTGATTAACATAAGAGGAAATTTTAGATGTTGGTATCAAAATTACCAACCTCATGGACAAAATAAAAATAAGAACTGAATATGTAAGGGGAATATGAAACGCACTCTTAAAGTACTTGATCTAATATCAAAGACTCTTGTATTTGTGAAAACGTACCTGTAACAAGTGTATAATGTATTCTCGGCCGCCGTTTGATATTTCATATTGTATCTCGGTCCAACGGTGTGAATTATGTAACGTGCTGGCAATGCATGACCTCTGCTAACTTTTACCTCTCCTGTCCGACATTCTGAAAAGCCATAAAAAAAATTGTAATCTCATTTTGTGAAGCGATAAATAAGTATTATTTAGATAGGTCTCATTTGCATAAATAAATTTTTTTGGCACACATATGGATAACCAGACAAATATAGAGATGTGATTAATAAATGCAAGAACTACTGAAAATAATGTTACCTATGACAAAGGTAATCACACGTACAAGATCAGGGAACATCTCTTAGATATGAGTGTTATTAATAAAAAAGTCTTCTTATAATCAGGGAGGACGAAAACTTGTACTTGATAACGCGGATTTGATCATTACCAAATTGCGGCATTCGAAGATAGCGTCCAGTAGCCTCATTGTCTTTGCGAATCGAACATATAGACCAAACAGCCTAGATAACTTTCACCATGCGGCACCGTAAAGAAAGAGTAGGCACTATAATCTCTTTAATACAATCCATATGGATGATAAATATATGAGCCTCAATCAGGGGTGCTCCTTAAGTGTGAAAAGAATGCGAAAAATCTCTCCCAAACTTACAAAACTTTAAAGTATATAATAGAACGACTAAAATATGAAATGTCAGCAGTCTTCTTATAATAATAAAACTTCTAAACATTGAAACAGAGATGACCCGTTCACAACTCTATATACTTCATTTGAGTGAATATGTAATAATACCAACTATGAACAATTATACTACACTCATTTCTGCTAAGTTGGTACACCTGTCCTAGATATGTCCCATTAACAATTGCGTCATGGTTCTGAAGCTTAGCACGCCTCAAGACACGTAATACGAATGTGATTTGACATAAATCTAGCCTTCGATAGATGGCGTTACGTGACAACAAACGCCATATTGGTTTTGACATCAGCCATCCACCACATGATGCCTGTCAAAATTTGAAGCAAAAAGAACAATTACTTTGCTTTTTACAGCCGTCGCAAGCAAGCAACCTTTCTGTTTTGTGAACAACGGAAAAACTCGAATATTGTTCAGTGATTAAATTCCTTCACAAGAAAGGGAAAAACTCAAAGGGAGAAAGGGAAAAACTCAATGCAGAAATCAAAGCCGAACTGGATACTGTTTATGGCGAGTTTGCACCGTCGCTAGCAACAGTTAAATTTTGGAAACCTAAATTTGTTCATGATCGTACGAGTGTTTTTGATGATGACCACCCAGGGCCCTCAAATATCGTCACTACACCAGAAATCGTCAACAAAATCCATATATGATTATGGCAAAACGTCGAATGAAAATCCATGGGCTAGCAGACACTGCAAACATATCACGAGCGTGTACACGCCAGCATACACAAACAATTGGATATGCAAAAGCTATCCTCGCGATGTGTGCCGCGTTTACTGACTATTAACCAAAACGCACACGTGTGACGCATTCGGAGAAGCTGTTGACGAAGATAATACGTGATCCGAAGGTTTTTTCGTCAATGTGTCACTGTTGATGAAATGTGGTTCCATTACTATACGCTGGAGACGAAGGAAGAGTCAAAGCAATGGAGAAAAAGCGGCGAAGGTCCACCAAAGAAGGCAAAGACAACACGATCGGCCGTTAAGGTTATGTTTTTTGGAATGCGAAAGGCATTATTCTTATTAATTACTTGGCAGAGGGTAAAGAGGGTAAAACCATAACTGGCGATTACTACGGCTTGGTTTGGCTCCCAGAAAAGTTCTCTTCCATGATGACAACTGACCAGCTCACAGACCGGCCGTCGTGCAAGCAAAATTGAACCAATCAGACTATGAATTAATCGACCACCCACAGTATTCACCAGATCTAGCCCGTTGCGATTTCTTCCTGTACCCAAACCTAAAAAAATGGCTCGGGGGATACCGTTTTGTAGCAAATGATGAAGTGAGGACCGACACTTCCCACTATTTTGAAGGGCTGAGCAAACTAACTTTTCGGAAGGGATGAGGAAGTTGTAACCTCCGTATTGAAAAGTATTGCCATAAAAGGGGATTATGTTGAAAATAAATGATAAAATACAAAAATCGTGCGTTTTCTTACTTAGGCTAGATTTCCGTCAAACCAGCCTCGTATCTTCTACTTTGTTTTCTATTTACTCTTATTGTTTGTCTTTCTTAGTCCCTCCACTTCGGCCTTCCCATTCTTGCATCTTTATGTTGTTGGTTTGTACCATCTATGACGTTTTGGTAATTTTTATCTATTACTTTCCCCTTTCCATGTTTTCGCAAATCTGATAATATTATATTCCTTTATAAACTCCCAAAAATCTTCCTCTTGCCCTTGTCCAATGTACCAGCGTTATTTTATTCTTTGTTATTTCTTTTCTATCTTGTAGTGTGCTTTTGTTCTTAATTTCATCTTCTTTGCTGTTTTTTGACTTTCTATTTATATTTTTTGAATAGAAAACTCCCTCCATATGTGCTCCTTAATATTTTTGTCCTCTCCTCTTACCATTCCCCCATTTCGCCTCCCTAAATTTATTAGTTCTTTGATTTTATTTCTAGTCTTTGGTGTTTATCATTATTGAACTTTCATTTTTTTATAACCTATTTTAACTCTGTTTCCCTTGCCTCTTTCCTCCGCTGCATGTATTATATTTATTTTCCATTATATTTAGTTTGAATTTACTTTTCATAACTTTTTCTTCTACATTTATTTCTACCACGAGTTTCTTTCCCTCTAATCCAAAGTTTTACCCCATTTTTTTGCTTCCAATTCGTGCTTTTTTAATCAATCTGTAATCATATTATTCCGTCTGTATTGACGCTCCTGTATTTCCATTTTGTTCTCAATCTCTGCACCTCTTCTTTTCTTTCTCTTATCTCTGCCTTGTTTTCTTTATCCCTTTGCTATATATCCTCCAGTTATTCTTTCAGTCTTTTATTTTCTTCCTTCATCTGCCTTAAAATCTACTAACTAATCCGTACTCTTCTTTCATCAGGTTCACTACACATTCTTTTGTTTTGTCTACCTTATCTACCTCATTCTACTATCGCTTCTTTTTTCTTTCTCCATTCCCGCTATCTCTTTGTTTTGTTTAGTCAGGATTCAGGTGGCAACTGTTTCTCTTCTGTCTTTGGTTGCTACGCTTTATAAATGTTTCGTTTTTTGGTTTCTCCTTTTCTGCCATTTTTCTGCCATCTATATTTTATATTTCTTTTTTGTTCATTATTCGGCAAAGCTGTCAATAATCACATTTGTTTACTGATGATTATCTTCCTTTGTTTTTGTGTTTCTTCTTCTAAGCGTTTTTCTCTCAAAATTTCTTGCGCCCTTATTTATTTATTCACTGTAATGCGCTATGTTGCCCCATGGAAATTCCCTTATTATATACTATATGAAAAGATTACTTACTCTTTTCTTCTAAATTAAATGGCAAATTAAGAAAAATCTTTCGTCAAATAATGACGAATCAGAGGAAACATCGAAAGCAAAGCTGATAGTAGATAAAAAAAATAGAGATTCCAAACGCCCAGATCTCTGGTTATATTGAAAGTCTTCACGGCTCATATTACTCATAAATTTTTGGGCGCTATCCAATATTGTCGCCAAAATTTCCTTAATGCATGCTTCTTATTCTGTAATCATGTACATCAGTGTATGTCAGGATTTTTGTTAGTAATCAACAAAACAAACTACGTCGACATTTGACAAGTATGTCAAAAACGATTTATCACGATAAGAAAAATAAGGTAATTCTCTCAAAACTAGTGGTAGAATGTTTTTAAATTTTAGTGATTTATTGATAAAGTATAAATTAGGCATTATGCAATAAATAGCTAGCCTGGTATATCTGACATTTACATTACAAAATACTTCATCCATTGAAACTTTGAAATATTCCGTTCAAACAAAATATGTTGATGCATATATAAAACTACACATTTCGTTTTATCTAGTTGTACGTATACATAAAAAGTTGTACATAAAAACTATGTATATAAAACTAGATATACATAAAAGGAAATGTTGCAAAGAAATATTTTTACGCATATGCATATTCAGTTATACATATTATGATAATACATATTACAATTCAGCATTTCTCAATCTTTTTTGGCTCGCGCAGCGGTAAAAGTAGTGAAAACATCTGACTGACCGGTGGTTTTTTTTAACAAAAAAAATTTCTTATTATTTTTTTAATAAGAAATTTTTTAACGTGAACAGGTAAAACTTCTTCGTGGCCCGATGTCCGTCTGCCTGTTGAGAAATGCTGTATTACATAATAATAGTAAGAAATTACATACCTCGAATATCCAGTGCAAGTTCTTCTTTCAGTCCAGGTCCAGCTCGTTGATAAATCTGATCGCTGATTGGATTACTATCAGTCATTGATTCATTTGTGGAATTGACTACTGCATCTACTTGAAGTGCGGATATATCACCAGACCTTAAAAGTTTTTTTGTGTAAGAGATTTTTTTTAAGTTTACAATATCAAAAAACGGGTTACTAAACGTGTAGCTCAATCAGCGTGTTGGGTACAATTAATCTTCATTTAACCGTGTGTACTGAATAAGTAATTACGTCGAAAGTGAGTTAACAATAGTTTGAACTGCTTGCCTTTGTCAGCATTTAGTTATGGAATTATTCTTTGGCATAAAGGTTCTTATTACTGTGTTTTAGTACTGTGATTGGACAAAGAAAAACAGAATAAAATAACAGTTATTTAAACCATACAGCATAAAAATCGCATATAGAACAAAACGAAAAACCAGTTGAACACATAAAAACAATGATGTACAAGGTGCGGCGCAAAAATTCGAACAAATTAAATATTTTTTTGAAACATAATTTTTATTGCCGAATGGAGAAGTTTATAATTATTTAATTGTTTGTTAGGTCATAAAGAACAATTTTACGTAATATAACTCCCCCTCTGCTTAAATAACCGCCAACAACATTCTCGCTCTGAAGCGTTCGCGGGCCCGTTTTTATGAGTCACTGTCCATATCGGCAAATATCGCTTCAATAGCGGCTCTCAATAATGCGACGTTTAGATGTCTCCACTCATCAGTGACCCTTTCCACCATGCTCCATATATAGGAGCCTAAAGGGTCTAAGGTTGGGCTGTTGGGAGGCCAACACTCTTTGAACCAAAACATGTCGACGTTGTCGGACAACGAATTCTGCACCAAACTTGGTGCGCGGGCGCACCCACCTGCTGGACAATATACGGCTTTCCAGCCGATAAAGTTTCCCTCCACGGCTTCATCACATTTATCAGAACATGCAAACAAACTTCTTTTGTTACATGTCCCTGTGATGAAAAATGCGGTGGCATGATATCACGCTCACTAGACACAACACTGAACACGTGAATATTCGCCGTAAGTTTCGTTCTGGAAAGAATGGGGACATCTTCTGGATCATGGGCGAGTCAGCGATCATTCCTTCAATTGTCCTCTCCCATGTAGATACAATCATTTTGCAGTAATTTTTAAATATAATGGATGTAATAGATAAAATTAAAACAAAA
>WYDF02034224.1:0-12695 GCA_009867245.2 Adranes taylori | reverse complement strand
ACTTATATTTAAATATACCGCTCATATGCTATAGAATTATTGTGCTATAGAATTATTGTGCTATAGAACTAATGCTATAGAATTATTGTTCTTTTGAAACCAGGGTCGTAATTTGTACTTTCAGCTACTATACTGCTTTTTATATTTGGTTCAGTTTGGTTGTAACATAAGATGCTCATTGCACGAGATTATATAGGATTGGGTCAGTATTCCCTGTTCTAAAGGGTTATAATAAAGTATTTCATTTCTTATATGATAAACACAAAAATGCAATAACAAGTTTAAATAGTTTGATTTATTGTTCTATAATATTTATGACTACAGATATATTACTCGACCTCCCGAATTTTACTTGACAGACAAAATCTAAATATAAATAATAAATTCGTTAGGACGATCTAGTTTTCTTCTTCCATTAAAAATAAAGCAAATAAAAAGAGTGGCAAACTAAATATAATTGTAAGTATTTTTATTGTTTATGTTTCTTCTGTTATGAGGACGGATCTTGGGTGAAACTTTTCTTTAGTACCATCTGAGTTGAATTAATAGTTGTCGACGTATCCTAGATAAAATAAATGAACAATGGTTGGCTAATACGTAGATGAAAATCGAATAGAGTCTTTTTCAGATGTAGAATGTTATCGATGCGCTGCTATGATAGGATTTCGTAAATGTCTGCGCAGGTGTAGAAAAGTATTGAAGCGTTGCGATAATAAGATTTTTGTAGCTTTTCTTCTACTTTTCCGTGCCGTTGGTAGGATTGAAATGATTGAATGACGAAGTTTTAACTTAGATTTTATAGATAGATCCGAGTTTAGGATGATGTAGGCCATATTCACTGTCGCCGAAGTAGTAACGGAACAAACATCGATGGTGCTCTTCTTGTGTCTCCGGTGTTGTATCTCTGCCATCCCCGTTGTCCCGGTGCGTGGATTTTTGTTTGAAATCTTCCTGATGTTGACTTCATGGCATCTCCCATTGACGAAGGTTTATCTATGAAGGATTATGAAATGTTGATATGAGTAAATGAAATAAGAAGAGACTAACGAGAGAACGAAAGATTCGGCAGAAAATTACGAGGTAGTATATATATATGTATACTTAACCTAATGTTTTTAGAATTTTTGCTATTGACTGTACTTTATTGTAAATTTTAAAACTTTAGTTGCAAAATTTTAGGAAGGTTGTATTCCGACCAATAGAAAAGTTTGTCCTGATACGTTGAGATTTCTAAGGATCAAAGTTGCATTGCTTTTGTGACGGTTATCTAAAAAAATGTTAGTGGTAGTAGTTTCTAAATGGTAGTGAGTCGCATAAGCGGCGGTGATAGGAGCTTGATGCGATCAAAATCTTAGTAGCCTTGCATCAAACACGTTTGTTCAAATATGCGCGAAATTATCATCCAATAGGATTCGTCGAAAGCGCCAAAGAGGGTGCAAAACTTAACAACATATTTAAAAACAGGTGGTGGAAATAAACGTTTCAACGCTTTTTTTCTTTCAGTTAAGAAAATGATAATAATAAAATCGCCTCCACAAAAGGAAAATCCCGATGCAGAAAATATGTTCTTTATCAGTGTAGAATGTTTTGAAAAAGCAGTCATGCAAATATACGATAAAGTCGGCCGTCCGTTGGCTTGTTCAGCAAAACTTTTTACAGCGTAGATAAAACGCGCGCAAAATGTCGGGGCCATTGAAAATATTTTCCTAGAGGCTGCGGTACATTTTCATAATTTTAATTTATATTAATATTACTATTTAATTAATTGTTATTATATTAATTAGTTGATTGGTTAAATTGTACATTATATTTGTTTGAAGAAATGAATTCGATCTGATTAGTCAATTTATAATTTATGTTGGAGGATTACTATCTGAATTGATGACTTATTACAGAATTGCTTATGCAATCGTTGATTAATTGAGTTAATGATAATCCGGTGTCACTAATTCTGGTGTAAATAAACTTTTTAATAATTTTGACAACATAGACACCATAGTAATTTTGAATAAGATAACATTGTAATTTTGGATTATGTGTTCATTTGGACAGTGACTGTAAAATTGAATAATTGGAAGTATATTAATACGGCCATTATTATAGATAACTAAAGTATAACATAAATGAGAAATCAAAACTAGTTTATATTATAGGTAGTTGATGTTCTAAAATTGCGTTTACATGACATACCTAATAAAAGTTAATAAAACATTTAAATTTTCTGTGATTTTAATGACAAACCACTTAACCCAGGCTATATATTTTGGGCGAGGCTGTCTTGGGCTATGGGAAGGAAATATGCAGTATTGAATTCCAAAGTGTTGTTCGCGAGACCTTTACAGCTTCCCCGCAAACCGTATTCAATTATGAAACATAAGAACATCAATAAAAGATTTACATTTCTCATTTTATTTAATAAAATTCGTCTGCTTAGAAGTATATATTTTCCTCCTTCAAAGGAATTTCCTAATTGTGAAAATATGTTTTATAATGAACAAGCAACATAAAATATAAAGTGATATGAACGAGATGGAGCGATATGAAGTGACTCGTGGAGATTTCTTTGTAAATAACGCTAGAAGTCTTGCAGTTAAGTTTTCTATAATATTCGACGGAGCGTAAAAATAATTGAACAACTTGAATATCAGTCATGTGAACATAAATACATTTTGCCTTAGTATTAGATACTGGAATCTTTCATCTGACTGCGTTTTACTGAAGAGCACAAAATCTATTTATTGTAAACGACGCGAATAAAATTTCGTACATAATGTTAACAAATGCTTAGATATTTTTCTACAACCTGATTTACATATATCAATTTTATCGAAGTACGTTTAAAACGTTTAAAACGTAAAAGCTCTGATGCCACTTAATTTTATTTTAAAAATTTAGAGTTTAGGCATTGTTAACAAATTATACTATTACACGCTGAAATCGTATCCACAGTACGCCGAACTTTAAAAAAAAATGTGGCCTCTTTGTAGGGTAAATCGTAAAACTTGAAAATTTAAGTTATTTATTTATTTTTATTTATTTAATTTTTTAATTATTTTGATATACATGCGAGATACACCCCATATAGATATGCCTATCCTTAACTATACATATTATTATTATAGCATCGAAACGAATGCTCTGCCCGAAAAGCTTATAATTAATCTTACTTATCCAATATGAATAATCGGTCTTGATCAATAAATCTAATACAAACTAAGAAAAGTAAGTAAAAAAAATTGAATAATAATACAAAAGTTATTAAAAACAAATGTACCAATACCAATCATACTACTATAACAATAAAAATAATACGGAAATACTCCTGCCAATAATAATTAGTGTTCCAAAAACTCCACTTAATAATAATTTGCATTATAGGTGAGCTTCCAAGCCCAGTAAATTGAAGTTAACAAATTACGTGGATGGATATCGTTGCATTATGAAGCAACCACATTAATTATTTAAGCAGGTAATCATCGAAAAATTCGAATCATATATGAGCGACTACAAAGATAGAACAACTTACTATGGACTTTTTTGGGTGGATGATCATTCCTGCTATAAGGTATATAAGCTTTATCAACACCCTCTTTTTACAGAACATCATTGATTTGCATAGTATCATGACAGGTCGCAATACATATAACATATATAGAGTTTTCAATCAAACAATATTTGTCCGATGATAGTTTCAGAACGGAGTTAATGTATATTCACTTCTACAAATTCAAGGATGTTCTGTAAAAAGAGAGTATTGATGAAGCTTAAATGCCTTATAGCAGAAATAGCCATCCACCCAAAAAGTCAATCGGAATTTTTTTTATCTTTGTAGTCTCTCATATATGATTCGCATTTTTCGATGATTACCTGCTTAAATAATTAAATTGAAGTTAGTTGACATGTTTCGTGGAAACAATTACCACTACATCAGAATTATAAATGGCTATTGTAAATATATAATTTGACAAGAGCAAGAGAGAATTTACCTCATGTGTCTGCATGTTGATTTAAATTTTTTTTTAACTTATAACCTTCTACAACTGTTTTAAAACATTCTACAACTCATGATTAAATTTAATATTTAGCTATATTTTCATTTTGCAGCGTATCGCCGTAATATTTGATGATTAATACTAATTTATAACCGACAAAACGTAGCCCACGGAAAATACTATATCTATTTGACTATTAGGTAATCCATTTAACTATCTATGTATCTATGTAATAATTCAAATTTTCAAACTTTAATAACCAATAGCTTATAATTCGTCAATAGCTCCATATTCACACAAACTAGCAGAATTTAGCACGGAATACACGGAACTATGATAATTCCACAAAATGAAATAGATTTCATAAATGAAGATAACATTTAGAGACATAGCAATAAGCAATGGCTTCAATGATAGAACATTCTTAAACTGTTAATAGAAAATTACAATAAATTAAATTCCAATCTCATACAGAGCTACATAAATTCTGGCACAGAAACAAATAGACTCTCTGGGTTCCATCAATAATGAATGCAATATGTTCAAAAAAGTTTTTAGTAAATACAACATTAATATAGCATTTCACACATCAAACGAATGGAACATAAGTAAGAATAATAAAGGTGAGACCCCAGCATATGATAAATGTGCTATATATCAATTAAATTGTAACTCTTGTAACTCGTTCTACATTGGCTTAACAATGAAAAATTTCAAAGTGAGGAATTCAAAACATTGTAAAGTTATCAGATTGAATAATGACAAAGACCTTCAAATTTCAAATAAATTCCATATAGCTGAACATTTAGAACAGGTTTAAATCTTCGGCAATGAATGGAAGAACAATAATGACTTGATCAATAGGCAGGTTGGGTATGAATTATCAAATTTCTTGAAACTGAGAGACATCCATTAATTTTAATTATTAAAAAACAATTTTTCCAGCTTCGATTTGAATATAAAATAAGAATAAAAAAATACAACTAAACCTCAAGTATAAAGTAAAAATAAATTAATATTAAATTAAAAAGATAAAATAAGATCGTTCTCATCGCATTTGTTTGATGGTATCTGAATTCATTTTCCTTCGAATTGAATTACTGTTAGGGAAAGAATTGAATTACTGTTAGGGAAATACATTGTCATGTTGGCTCCTAAAACAGGTTAGAAATTGTCTATAATCAAATAGTTCTTGTAAAATATTGATATAACATTAATACCTTTTTTAAAATTAAAATTTTGTCATTATAAAAATTTTACAGAATTTGAGTAAATTTATGTAACTCAAATGGATATATTTCGGTGATTGAAGCAAGATAATAATTTCACTCTTCTATTTCATTTTGTGGAATTATCATAGTTCCATGTATTCCGTGCTAAATTCTGCTAGTTTGTGTGAATATGGAGCTATTGACGAATTATGTATCAGTATATTTTACAATATGTTTTTTCCTATATATTTGAAACGATAGTTTGCTACTACTATGCTCTATTATTATATCCAAAAATGGAATTCTTTCGTCTATTTCCCATTCATATCTAAAATTGATGTTTGAATGAAAGGAATTAGAGAAGGTATTGAGTAGTGGAATCTCTTTCACTGTCCCATCGAAAATTATGATTATGTCGTCCACATATCTTTTGTAATATTTGACTTTGGAGATTAAATAATTATTTGATTTTAGGATATTATTCCCTAACTCACGCATGAAGAACTCTGCAAGTATTAGACTTAGTCCAGTTTCCATTGGAAGCCAGAAATTTCTTGCCTGATGAGATTATTCATTATATAAATTCCTCAAAATAAGGTGGATGGATATCGTTGAATTATGAAGCAACCACATTAATTAAGCAATTATTTAAGGAGGTAATCTTCGAAAAATTGCGAATCATATATGAGAGACTACAAAGATAGGAAAAATTCCGATGGACTTTTTTGGGTTTTTGGCCATTTCTGCTATAAGGCTTTATCAACACTCCCTTTTTTACAAAACATCATTGGATAAGTGAATATACATTAACTCCATTCTGAACGTATCATCAGACAAATATTGTTTGATTGAAAACTTTATATACATTACATGTATGCGTGCTGTCATTTACAAGGCATTTAAGATTATTTTGAATTAATTCTTACATTAGATCTAATTGCCGCAATCTGTTTCTACAATTTTATTCTAATTAATGAGGACTACCAAACTTTTTTGTAGAGAAATCAGTTTTATTGGTGAAAACATGCATTTTAATGCAACTAAGGCACGCTAGAACGCATATGATTCGCAATTTTTCGAAGATTACCTGCTTAAATAATTGATTAATTAATATGGTTGATTCATAATGGAACTATATCCACCCACTTTATTTGTTAATTTACGTATATACCGCTACTATATGATTTCAGGAGTAACCAGTGGTGTATCAGCGAGACATGGTTAGTCCCACATGCGTTCTATCTTGCACTTAGTTACATTAAAATTCATGTTTACACCAATAAAACTGATTTCTCTACAAAAATGTTTGGTATTCTTCATTAATTAGAATAAAATTGTAGAAACAGATCGCGACAATCAGATCTAATGTAAGAAATTATTCAAAATAATCTTAAACATCTTGTAGATGACAGCACGCATACAAGTAACCAAACAATATTTGTCCAATGTTTTTCAATCAAATAGGTTCAAATAGGATGATAGGTTCAGAACGGAGTTCGTGTATATTCACTTATGCAAATACAATGATGTTCTGTAAAAAAGAGGGTGTTGATAAAGCTTAACTACCTTATAACAGAAATGGGCTCCACCGAAAAAATCGATAGGAATTTCATCTATCTTTATACTCTCTCATATATGATTCGCAATTTTTCGAAGATTACCTGCTTAAATAATTGATTAAAAAAATCCTGTTTGAGACAAAGTTTCAACAATTTATTTAGAAATTTACAATTAGAATCCGACATAGGACTATCTATTAAAATATCTGTCACTATATTAACAACTTCAGATTAACAAATAACAACTTCTAGTCTTCCATTACATTAATTTATTAGGTTTTTGAAATACACGTTGGCAAATCTTTTCAATCTATCTGTTGATGTGGTATGTTTTATGGCGTGTGGGAGTTTATTAAATTCTCTTACCCCATTACTCGTGATGTCGTCTTTACTTTTCTTTGTTTTATTAAATTCTATGTGGATTTGGTCTTTGGTTCTTGTTTCATACTGATGAATTTCGTTATAAATAGTGTACTCTATATTCAAATTTATATGTTTATTGATTATTCTGGACACTAAACGTGCTAGTTCATATTTATGTGTTTTGTTTAACGGGATTTGTCTGCTTTATAAATATTTCTATTGTAGGGGTTCTGTATGGTAATTTATATATGTTTTTAATGGCCTTATTTTGCAGTCTCTGAATCAATTGGATATGTACCTACATTAGATACTACTTAAATCCCCGCTTCTGCTCATATACTATTTAAATATATATGTGGATTTAAGTTAATTGATACTAAAAACTATAAAAAGACTAGTTACTAAAAAATGAATACAATATTTCTAAGTTACTAATCACTTTTGTAAATATTTAAAATAAACATACCTTTGAGGATTAAAAAAATATAGAGTCGGTCATAATTTTGGTACGTACCTGTAAAAAACGATATATTGCATTAAATTACAATCTAAAGAAAACACTGTAAGGATATATGCAGAATACGTTTTAAGTATTAAAATTATTTTTTAATTTAAATACAGCATTAATTATAATACTAGAAAACCCTCATTAAATAAATTCAAAATTTAAGAAAACCTTTAATAATATGTCAAGAATAAAAATACTTTCAATTGATTTTAATTAATTAAGTAATTCGTTGCTGAATAAATAAATTTTTTTAAAGAAACCAATTCGAAGTTCTCCTTTTTCTTTGTATAAACAATTTTTTGGTCCAAAACTATAAAAGCATTCTTCAGATTACTTAAGACGTGATCCAACTCGCATGCGGCCCTCTTGTTCATTTTGTTGGTTCTTCTTACAGGTAAAAAATATACAAAAATATAAAGTATAAACTTAAAAAGACAGAAATATAAACTTAAAGAGAAAAAATATAATTAAACATTTGGAAAAATTCGTGTACCCTTCTTACTGCTTTAAGTTTAGAGAACCGCTCACATTTTCAACGCTGCCCATCAGACGATAGTTTCTTATATTCCCACAGATGGAAGCACCTTAGAATCTTCATTTCTCCGTTATAATCCGTGGCGTGCATGCTTCCGTTTTCACTTTCATTCAGTACTACCTAAAATTGCGGAAGTAAAGAAACGACTTGTTGAAGATGAGAAACGACAATTTCAGTCAAAGTGGCAGTACTTTTTTATTGAACTTAATGGAAAACCACAGTGTAATCTGTTCTCAGGTCTTAAGTATTTCGAAGGAGTATAATGTGAGTAGACGTTACACCAGCTTGCATAAATATAAATAAGACTAATATCATAGAAGTGCCAGGAGTTGTGTTCTTAATGATCTGAAGCTAAAACTAACTAGACAGAAGAATATCTTTCAGCAACATAAAATACTGTTGGTTTGAAGGCATATTATGAAGTATGTTAAGAGCTAGCTAAAAGTAGCAAAGTCTTTTAGGGATGGTGACCTCATTAAAAATGTCCTCGTCTCATCAAACAGTAAGTAGAAGAATTAATAATATGGGTAGTTAAGTTTCAAGGACATACAGGACATATATAATCTCTATGTCCATATTCCTCATAACCAACTCTCCATTCTCCCACTCTCCATACATACCCATGTTCCACTCAGACTCAGTGGGAAAGTGGCCAGAATCTATTCTCTCGCCTACTTACATACAAATCAACCTCTCTGTTTTACTTCCTTCAACTATTTTCTAATATCCATTACGCTAGCACCCCTAGCCCTACCCCACTCGTGCACTCTAACCGCCCCCTTATTACTCCAATTAAATTCTCTTGACAAACTGCACTTAATTTTTACCCACTCCCAGTCTTCCACCCAAGTCTCCATTACGCCAATAACATCAAAATGTCTTAAATAATCGCAAAAATCCGTCATCATTACCTTGGTCGTCAATCCCGCTACGTTCCAACACATCAGTTTTAGCTTCCCCTTTCCGCCTAACGCCCTGCGTTTGCGTGCAATTCACTAATCTCTCGTGGACTTTTAGGATCTCCAATAATTTGATAACAAATCTTTGTGGGGTGGTGTCAAATGCCTTCTTGTAATCGATCCAGGCCATGAACACGTTGCGTTTGTATTGTATTGCGTCTTGAATGATGCAACGATCAAGTAGAAGATTTTCTTTGCAACCAGCCAAGCCTCTCTTAGATCCACGTTGTTCGTAGGTACGTCCTCAAATGGGTTCTATGGCATTTAATATTCTTTCATTTAAGATGCTTGCAAAAATCTTATAGCAAGTGTTTAGGCAAGTTATGGGCCTATAATTTTTTGGATCATATGATTTTTTGCATAGCAATACAGTCCGTCCTTCTGTAAGCCACGGTGGAATAGGCTTGTCTCCGTTGAGATACGTTTTGAATTCTCTTGCCAGATGTACGTGTGTGCAAGTAAACTGTATCCACCAAAAATTCGTAATAGTGACTGGCACAGGCCCGCGAAGTTCTTTTTGCCTTTCAAAGTTCTCTGTATCTCACTAACTGTTATAGGCGGACAAGTATCCTGATTTAGTTCTCACAATAAGCTAATGTACAGGTGGAATATTAGAGACAACAAAGACTCGAGTGATGATGATGAAGTTCCCCTTTCCCAATTCATGACACATGCTGAACAAGATAATGACATGAACGATTTCGACTGGTCAGAGCAATATATCTGCAAGATGCCACTTGTCTCGCCTGTTGACGCAAATATCGAGCAAAATGCGGAAATAGCTGTAGAAGTATTTTTGCAACTCCTTACAAACGCCTTTTAGGACTTATCACCTTTCAAACGTACCTCTATGCAACACAAACAAATGACGGAAATCGAAATGTTATTCCCGTTACTACAGAGGAGCCACAAATTTTTCTTGCTAATTACGCAAAAGAAATGCTCATGTTAGCGGACTACTCGTCCTCCGACGATCAGTAATGTGATAATTACATCAGTTCTAAAATGTCACGTAATCAATTCAAGTTGTTTTAAAAAATTTTGCATTTAAACATTAATTTGTTGAAACCTAAAAATTGAGCTACCAGATTCAACCAGTTATTGAGCATATTACAAAAATCATTTCTGGAATGCTGGCATCAAAATGAAAATCAAGAAGTTGACAAATCAAAAAAGGATTTAAGGTTTGGGTGGCGCCGATGAATCCGGATATGTCCGTGAATTTAAAGCAAGAGTAGTAAATGACCTCACAGCACGTTTGCATAACAAGCACCATAGAGTAAATTTTGATAATTACTTCATTGGTGTCATTTTGCAAAGTTATTTGCTTAATACAAACGGATATGCTTGTGCAACAGCTTGCAGAGGCAGAAAGTATATACGTGAACAACTGCAAGGTAAGTGAAAAATGTTGAAAAATTCTGAAGAAGGAACTGTCATGAAGCACACAAGAAAAGATGATAAACGTGAAATCGTACCCATGACTTCAGTAAAACATAGACTTCGTTAACAAAGCAAGCATGTATAAAAAATTGTATAAGATGAACCGAAAATCGAAGAAGTGAAACCATAGATTAGTGCCGCATTTTCTTGGCAGAGCTGTCGCCAATATGTTTATCAGTTTTCAACATCGTGCCACCAACAAATCATTACGGGCTTCTTACTAAGCACTTCAGATGCGTTATTATAAACGGACTTATTGGAGCGGGAAAAAGTTAATTCCGCGTTCCTAAAAGAACTTCAGAATGTGGAGTGATTCACTCCTTTAAAAAGTGTGTGTCATTGCAGAAGAGATTGGATAAAAGTAGGCACTTACCTCTAATAGCTAATTCACTGAGATGTGCCAATTGTAGTACTCGCGCAGAACCTCATCGGTCCAAGTGGAAATGTAGCGCCTGTTAGATTGGTTTATGTCTAAATTACAGGAAAAACTGTTTTTAGGAATACCATGTCAAATAAATTTTCTTTGTTTCTGATTTCCTAGTTCATTATGTAACCATATCAGAGATTTATTATGAAAAAATTTAAAAAAACTGATTTTTATGTCAGTTGTATTGTAAAGATAATGTTTGTGCAAAAATAAAATATAAATGTGATATTTTTTCTCTGGGAGACAAAGCATTAAGGCAAGCAATTTGGCAGTTCTTTTCTATTAAATATTTTAATCCAAATGCATTACTGTTATCTTCAGAGTACTTTTAGATATTGGGAACGTTCCATAGTACTATTACATTTCAATTTATAATACTAGATAGATATTCTGTTAGGTATAGCTAACCAATTATTATTCAGAAAAAATAACCAAAGGAAAACTACGGAAAGTATAATTATCTAAATATTAATCTTATTATATTTTTACAGAAATGCGATTGGAAAACTTTTATTCTATTAAAAAGTTCCTACTTCTGCAGTTTTGTTCTTGTCTCGCTAACAAGATCTCAAAGAGTTAGTAATATAGTTATTCCTATTTCAGAGATTCCAAACATTTTTGGTTACAATTGTTATTTACTTAATACCCAAAAAATTTCATTAAGATTTGAATTTAAATTGTGAAAATCTTTTCTTTTAACACTGAAATCAAGCAGAAGTAATTTATCATTAAGAGGAATGGTGCCGATTCCGCCATTAAAATTATAAAAGATTTCCCCTTATTTGCTCCCACTATTGTTTATAGATATGCCGACTGTCCTTCACCTATACGTAAGAACTGGTTACAAACAAGAACTGGTCTATTCGCAATGTGTGAGTGCGTACGAATATCCTATACACGGGTCATTAGCAAGATAACTGACCGCCTCTTCCCTTTTTACATAACCATCTATCTTACTTCCCTCAGCCAAAACCCCCTCTAACCTAAATTCCATTTCCTCCTCCCCGAAAACTTCGATTCTTCTTACATCTTCATTAATGCCCCTACTACTCCAACCTAGTTTTTCTGCTTATCCACTATTCCTACCTCCTGTCCGCTAATTCCATATCCTCTCGTCGAAATCATCTCGTTACAATTTCTCCTTTCTTCTCACTCCACACCCACAAATCATTTCTAATCCACACTTTCTTTACCCCAAATTCACTCTCTCATTTCCTAGCATTCACTAAAGGCTTGATCCTTGATTTTCTTTTGTATAATTCTTTCTCTTGTCGTCCTGTTGTCCTCGATGAAAATCCTGCTTCCTTTAGCATTTTTTTTCTATCCATTACTTCCATTTTCTTCTCCCAACTAACCAACTAAACCACCCCTCCCTTTCTTCTTCATCACTATCATGCTCGCCTGTTTCCTCTTCTGCCAGTTATATGGTTGGTATCGTTTTTACTTTTTCTACAAAAATAATCATTGGATCTGTCATGGCTACCAAATACGTGAAATATGCTGTTATCAATATCCTCTTTTAAACTCGTTACAGTATCTACATGCATCAACTATATTTTGAGCGATATGCAATGGCAGAAGTGATGGAAGTGCGCAATCGTAAAATGTGTCCTGCTACCCTTTTACGATGCTGTATAGGAAATCGTGTATCTGTTGATAAAGTTTTTAATTTATTGCAATAATTCCGTAGCAGATGAT
>WYDF02034213.1:0-12696 GCA_009867245.2 Adranes taylori | reverse complement strand
GACCTTGACGACCATTATCAGTGCACTAACTCAGATTTTACATCTACAAAGAAAAGAGAATTACAAACACATCAGGAAACACATATTGATGATTTATATTCAAAATCGAGTATCGAAGAAATTTCGTATTCCAAATGTATAAACAAAAAACCGTTGAATTCAGAAACATCTATGCATGCAGGTAAAAAGTTATTGCAATGTTTTCATTGCGATTATAAATGTGTACAGAAATCTCAGTTTACAGATCATATTGTAACGCACACGGGTGAAAAACCATTTAAATGTTTTGATTGTAACTACAAGTCTGGAAGCAAGGATGCATTAGTAGTACACACCCGTAGATATACGGGTGAAAAGCTGTTTAAATGTTTTGGTTGCGACTTTAAATCTCAACGGAAAAAAGACTTCATCATTCATATACGGACGCATACGGTAGAAAAACCATTTCAGTGTTCTGATTGTGACTTCAAGTCTGTAAGCAGGACTGCATTAGTATTACACACCCGTAAGCATACGGGTGAAAAACTGTTTAAATGTTCCGTTTGTGAGTTTAAATCTCTACGGAAAAGAGACCTAACTAATCATATACGAACGCACACGGGTGAAAAACCATTTCAGTGTTGTGATTGTGACTACAAGTTTGGGAACAAGAGTGCATTAGTACTGCATACCCGTAGACATACGGGTGAAAAGCTGTTTAAATGTTCTATTTCTGACTTTAAGTCTCCACGGAAAGCAGATTTAAACAATCATATTCGAACGCACGCGGGTGAAAAACGATTTCAGTGTTTTGATTGTGACTACAAGTCTGGAAACAATCTTGGATTAAAAGTACACACCTGTATACATACTGGTGAAAAACTGTTTAAATGTTCTGTTTGTAGATTTGAATCATCACGGAAAATAGACTTAACCAATCATATACAAGCGCACACGAGTGAAAAACCGTTTCAGTGTTTTGATTGTAAGTACAAGTCTGGAAACAAACATGCATTTGTACTACACACGCGTAAGCATACAGGTGAAAATCTGTTTAAATGTTCTGTTTGTGACTTTAAATTGCCACGGAAAAGATATTTAAATAATGATTTACGATCGCACTCGGGTGAAAAATCATTTCAGTGTTTAGATTGTAACTACAAGTCTGGAAACAAGAGTGCATTAGTGGTGCACACCAGGATACATACAGGTGAAGAACTGTTTGAATGTTCTGTTTGTGACTTTAAATCTACACGGAAAATAGAGTTAACCAATCATGTGCGAACGCACATGAGTGAAAAACCATTTCAATGTTTTGATTGTGACTTCAAGACTGGAAGCAGGATTGCACTAGTACATCACATCCGTATGCATACGGGTGAAAAACTTTTTAAATGTTCTGATTGTCACTTTAAATCTGCACGGAAACAAGATTTTACGCGTCATATACGAACGCACACGAGTGAAAAACCATTTCAGTGTTTTGATTGTGACTTCAAGACTGGAAGCAGGGATGCACTAGTATATCACACCCGTATGCATACGGGTGAAAAACTTTTTAAATGTTCTGTTTGTGACTTTAAATCTCCTCGGAAACAAGACTTTACGCGACATATACGAACGCACACGAGTGAAAAACCATTTCAGTGTTTTGATTGTGATTTCAAGACTGGAAACAGGATTGCACTCGTACATCACATCCGTATGCATACGGGTGAAAAAGTGTTTATATGTTCTCTTTGTGACTTTAAATCTGCAAGGAAACATGACTTTACGCGACATATACGAACGCACACGGGTGAAAAACCTTTTGAGTGTAGTACTTGTGACTACAAGTGTGCACTGAAGAATAGTTTGAAGGCGCACATGCGTATTCATTCGGATAAAACCTAGTTTATCCGAATGAACTAGTTTTAGTTTTGAAGTTTACTCTGAAGGGGACGTTGACAGTACACACCTGTTTGTATACGGGTGTAAACAGAATTTAATGTTCTGATTAAGAGTACAATTGTAGAAGAAAGGATTTATAAGTACTGCACAACAGTAATACTTCGGGTAAAAAACTGTTTAGATGTTCTGTTTATTTTATTCTGTTGATGTTATGTTCTACTTATTTTAAGCTTCGAATGTTGATCATAAATCTGCAAACAAGACTGCGTAAGTGTCATACACTAATGCATTTTAAGGATGACAAACTTTTCTTAATAGAAATATATCATAGGATATATTGTTTCATGTTTCCAATATACCATATTCGTTAAAAAATAGACGGTTATACCTACAAGTACCGTACATGCAATTATAAGTTTCTCAAAAGAGATTGGACTTAAGTGATGGAGTTCAGTACTGGAATATCTATTAGAGTGACAATAGGAATATCCATTGGACTTGTTAGAATGGACATAAATTCTTTAACACTGGCCGAATATTAATTATTTAACGTCGTGCACTCAAATATAATTTAACCCAAATGAGAATGAAACACAACCAGCGCAGACGCGTACAAACTCTGGAAAACAACTTTCACCAAGAAAACTTTGTATACCTGTTGTATATTATACAAATGAGTTTCAAAAATTATTAATAAATAAACTAGTAAATTAATAAATTATAGGAGTATATTATAATATCTATTAAATTAATTTATTATATGTAAAATATGGTCTGTAATAATATCCTTTTAAGTAATAACACTTAATGAATTTTTTAAATCAATTATAAGATTTGTAAACATTATTTTGCCAATTTGAAAATGATAAAGATCTTGTCCGCTCTAATACAATTTTAAAATATATCTATCATTCCATACTAATTCAAGGCTTACTTTAAAGTTTAAATAATCCTCAATTACGAAGTATAATGTGAAATAGGTATTATAGATACTATTTAAATATAATATTATACAAATGAGGTACTTTTGGTTTTTATATCTAATCCTTTAAGTGTTTTAAAGAAGTTTAATATTGGTCTTTTTTTACATAGATATAGCTTGGCGGCACCCGTAAACTACATAACATTTAAAAGAAATACTTCCTTTATTTACCGTCAGTTGTGATGTCGTCGCTACATTACTTGCATAGACAATTGTGCCAGCTAATTTTACGTGGAGAGAACATAAATCAGAGGGCGCAGGGAGCGGCTCAACCGGCTAATCCTGTCAAGAACATCAGATCATGGTCAATTAGATCAGATAATTATTTTTAAGAACTTCACAGCAATCAAAGCATCTTTATAGTACTAACCCGCACTTAATGATTCTTAAACTTTTTGAATACAATTCCATTTCGATTGTTGAAAGGAATAAAAGACCTACTGTGTCGTCTCACTTGGGTTGTCAATTTCGGCTATCTGTCAGAAACAACTCACTAAATGCAATAGATGTGACTTTGGCGAAACGTTGGCACACTGAAATGCCTACCACGCGGGATATAACCCTGAAGACAAACAACTACTCATATATATATATATATATATATATATATATAAGTACCTTCAATTTCGAAGCTATTTTAAAATCAGAAGCTACTTTTAATTCAAATACTTTCAATTCAATTTCTTATTACTTCAGAATTGCTTTCAATTGAATTTTGTATAAAAATTTTGCTGTTAAAGTATTATTATGAGCAGTGTGATTTGTATTAACGTATTAATATATAAATATTTACAATTTCAGTGACTGGCATAGACGTTTCGATGCAATTAATACTAAAGTTTTGGCAAAACATTATTTTAAGCAATTTGAATTAGATTAACGTTTCTATATATGAATATCTACAATTTCAGTGACATCAACATTTCGATCCAATTCGGTATATCATTAAGATCAATTTGAATTATATTTACGTTTTAATACACAAATAACGGAACTTTTTATATAGAAAGTAAAAAAAGTTTTAGTTATGTTGCCTAAATTACTTATTTTTATTCAAAATACATCCCTCCTGCAGCGTTCGGCACTTTCTGTCGGTGCTAGTATATATTTTTTATGTTGTTTTTCGAAATCGCCTTACACCCCAGTCACGGTTCCTTCGACTTGTGAAATATTGTAATAAAACGTTCCGTTCATGGCGAGGTTAAGTTTCGGGAACAGGAAATAGTCACATGGAGATAAATCGGGCGAATACGAGGAATGTTGAAGCACACAGACTTGTTTTTTCGCTAAATATTTACGAACAGCGACGGTCCTGTGAGATGGTGCATTATCGTGCAACACAAACCAATTTTCCGGCGTTAGATTTTCGGGCATTACTCGAACGATTTTCTTCAACAAACGCTCCATAATATCCAGATAATATTCAATATTGAAATTTTGACCTTCTGGAACGAATTCCCGAAGATCATACCGAAGATATATTTTTAGAGTCATAAAAGAACAAATCAACATTGTCTTCTCTTGTAATTCTGGAAACGCACATTTTTCGATTTGAAAGAGCCTGGCGACTTCCACGTAGTACTTTGGCGCTTTTTTTGTCCATCGTACTTAAAGCACCAAGTCTTATCACCAGTTACAATCGATTCCAGGAATGTACAGTTTTGCCTGGCTGTTTTAATAATGTCCTTGCAATGTTCAACGCGAGCAAATTCTTGGTCCTGATTTAAAGAGTGAGGAAAAAATCCACCACAAACCTTCCGTTTGTTTAAATCCTTTGTCAACATTTCATAAATCATGTCTTTGTTCATATTTAATTCCTCCGCAATCCGTCTCATAGTCAAATTTGCATCCTAGGCGATCATTTCACGCACTTTTTCCACCAACTCATCGCGATTTTTGTTTTTCGCCCGGCTTGGCTTTGGGTCGTCTTCCAAAGCATCATGACCTTCCTGGAATCGCGTATACCACTTAACACACATATAGCAGATAAGCAATCATTACCATAAACGTTTTCATCAACCCAAATGTTTCTGTAAAAGTTTTACCGAGCTTAAAACAAAATCTAATATTAGCTGTTTGCTCCATCGTGTTTTTGTGACGAGGTGACACAAGGTACTAACTATAACTTGACAATTTCTTCATCGATTCTAATGATCGTGCTCGTTTTGTACTGGCATGAGTGTAGGTCTCATTTTGTAGTGGAGATTATAGCTTGTAGATTATATATCATTTCAAGAGATGACGCTAGTAGTTTTCTTTTATTTAAGAAGATCCGTTATTTTACCTTTGCTCTAGATCCAAATTCTCCCTTTCTCTTTGTTATTTTCCCTTTGCACCTATTGCTCTAGATCCGAATGCATAGTGCTGCATATTTATACTTTATATCTCTTCATACTTAAATGACGCGCTATCGCAAACGATATTTGGATTTCTTTCAAATTTAATTGTTCTGCCGTCGGTATTAGAGAACCCTATACTATTGGTTTCGTATTCTTTTTATTCCCCCCTGATATGCTGCATCATCATCTCTTCAGAACGGATCGCGCTGCAGCCATTGAAAACTATTTGGTTGGGACTTAATCTGGGTTAACATATTTTATTTCTTTTGGGGAATTAACTACCCCACACAGCATCCATGGGATTTATATATGTTAAATGTAAATTTATATATTAATATTTATTTATCATATAGGCGTATAGATTCAATAAAAATTAAGCTATACTCAAAACTATGAAGGTGAGCAAACTTCCACTGAATACTATTCTAACAGCTTCATATTTACAGTATGCAAATGATCATAAATTCTATGTGGATTTGCCTACAACAAATTACATAATAAGCCCAATTTTTACTGTAATTTACTTCAATTCTAACAAAATTGGCTCTTAAGCGCCCATTGAAAGGCAAATTGGTATGAGAGTATTATAAAAAATCATAATACAATTCTGTATATCAGTATTTAAAAATAAAATTTCTCTCTTGATGTTTGGGATAGGTTAAGCTTGTAGAAGTATTAAGGATGTCGAAAAATCTGTTTTCGTTTTTATTCTTTCGACACTTGAACCAATTATTTTAAGAACTGTCAAGAAAAAAAAAGAGTACTTAAAGTTAGAAGTATTTCTGTTCGCTTTTTTTTCTCTTTTATTTTTAACAAGGAATAAATGTAGATACAACTGTTGGGGGAGTATCTAAATGACATATGACGTTGAGTGCTTATTATTGTAAAAAAATGTTAAATAATGCACTTAGATCTTTATGAGAATATTTCATTTCTTGGTTATTAGTTTATTTCAGTCAAATTAAGAAACATGCATTAATAATTTGAATGGTATGCGTATGACAAAGAATTATAATTTTTATAATTGTTTAGTGACTTATTACTTAGAATTCCAAGCATACGAAAGTTTTAAGATCTACCCTTTTTAATACATTGATAACTGATCTTACGATTCTGGACATTGAAAGAGGAATAATTTCTAAAGGTGATGATATGGCATTGTTATTGTTACTTTAAACATTTTGATCATGACCCAACTTTTTGCTACAGTTGATTCATTGAAGTTCAGCAAAGTTAGAGTTGTTTAACTGAGACTTAGCACATACCAAGAAACACGATTAAAACCAACTTTTAGAATGGCATACGAACGTATTCCCAGAAATAGCAGTCCTAACAAAGAAGATATTTTTATTTCTCTACGTAGTCCCATTTTAGCTCAATTCACTTTTCCCAGTCATGTTTAATAGCTTTGATACATTGTTTATAATGAGAATTGTCGAGATCCTCAAAATTGTTATTAACCGCATATTCCACCTTCTCACTGTTGGCACATGTTTTACCACCAAGCCATTTTCTCAACTTTGGAAACAGCAAATAATCAGAGGAGGCTAAATCTGGAGAATAGGGTGCATCAGGAAGAATAGAACCTTAATTCATTGATTTTAGCCATTGCGATAACGGATGTGTGAACTGGTACATTGTCTTGACGAAACAAAACTTTTTTGCCAAATGCGGCCGTTTCATCTTGATTTCATCACTCAAACGCTGCAATGAGTTTGAATAATACTAGCCGTTGATTGTTTTTCTTTTCTAAAGATAATCAATGAAAATAATATCAAACGCATCCCAAAGAACTGACGTTATGTCCTTGTCTGGAGATACAACCCTCTTTTCCCTCTGTGGAACAGATTTAGTCCATTATTTTGACTGTTCCTTCGTTTCAGGTGTGACTCTTTCGGTCAATTTGCGATATACGCCACTTTTTTGAAATGCCTACCGTGTCTGCTAGCTTGCGCATTTTCAGACGGCGCTAATCCAATACCATTTTGTTAAATTTCTTCACCATTTCTAGCGTGATCACCTCTTTTTGTCGACCGCTGCTTTGTTCACCTTGGAAGCTCGTACAGTTTCTTTTAAACTCTGCTACCTAATATCTTACTGCTGTAAACGAAGGAGCAAACTCCCCGAGAGTAGAATTTAACTTTACTTTGATATTGGTTGGAGTGGGGCCTTTCAACCGAAACTATTGTATCACATAACGATAACCAATTTTTTCCGTATTGTCAAGTTTATTTTTGGGGAAACTATTACTCCCCAACGAGATGCATAAGAGATGAATCCTTTGAATCGGAAGACATAGCGATTCTGTCCTGTCCTATCTACCGTTTTCAATAATAACTAGAAAATACGATTCGCTTTAGTACCCTCTTTAATTTATCTATTACAGAATTAAGTTATAATGTTCTGAACTTATAATCCTCCACTGAATAATCATTCACTGAATAAAACAACCGTTCACAAAATCTAGCCATCCTGAATTATTTAATTTAGAAATATCGAGCGCACAAACGTTCTATAGTAAAACCAAACTAAAACGAAGAGAAATTGCCTCATTACAATATATACAAATTTACTGAGAGCTGGCAAATAAATACTAAACAACTTAAGGTAGTCAAAGATCAAAGTTTATACGGTTGGTACTTTCTGCCATAGCCATTCACTTCAAACAACAACAGGCGTCTATATATCAAGTGGGGTACTTCTGGAACATCCTCCTACTTTAAAACTTGTTCCTCCAGTGCGTGTCAAGGTAATATATAGGAAATTTATTTTTCACTTCATTTCTGTTTTTAGAGTGAATTTGGAAAAATGAAGTGTTGTCTATTGGGAACTTTGAAATGTTGTCTACGAATCTATAGCAGATGAAAATATGTTAGTTTTTTATTTTTTTCAGCATTTTTTCAGTTATTGTAAATTTGAAGATGTCAGCTAGTACTGAGCTAATGTTTGAAGCGGTTGGGATACATATTTCAAAACATATCCGGCTCGAAGGACCATGTACAAATATGGGAAGCCATGGGCTTTAATTAAATAGTGATACGACTTTACCCAAATTTGTAGCCGCTTGTAGAACAGATAATTGATTGAATTAAACTTTATGAAATACCGAATAAATTAATTGCACTGGTTATTAGTTTGAATTAACTTATTGAAATTATTTAAGTAAAACCAGTTTAATTTGCTAGTGTTTTACTAAATTTAATATATAAAAATATCGCGAGACTTCTTTTTTACAAGTTTATCAAGCTCGTGGAGAAGCTAGCTGTGGCGATGTTAGATGATACTAAAACTACGTTTACTATAATACTCAAATATCATTTAAAAACTCAACAATTATAAAAATAATTAACAATAAATATCACGTAAACATAAAAATAAAAAATAGTTTTAAGTTTAGAAGATATTGGTACATGATAAATTTCTATTTGTAAAGAGTTCATTGAATACGTACCCTTTTTGATCTTGAAATAATTGTACATCGTAAATTGTAAATTATAATATGTTTTTAATATTATTCTTATAGAAATTTGATAACAACTGTCACTACAATATAAGTAATATACAATCTAATGGCCAAGATACCTGAAGTTATTTCTCTATGTGCGTTTTGTTTTAATTAACGGAAAATATCTGTAAACACTTAAATAGCTAAATACTATTTCAAATTAATTAATGGGACATGAATGAAATATTTTCTTTTAAATTTTTTCCTCTTTTATCGTGGGATGCTGCTAGCCCTGTTCGTCTTGGTCCGACGAACAGTTTGTCTTGCCCAACCTGGGTTTGAGTTTTGTCCAGCATGCTATCGGATTCGTCAAGACGAAATGAGCAACTATAACAGAAAAATAAAGCAAATAGATTCAGTACAAGTAATAGACGAGAAACTTGTCCACCTCACGAACTATAACCAAGACGCAATCAAAAGCAGCTCTACAATGATGTCGCAAGGAAACTAAATGGGGGCTAAATAAAGAAGAAGAAGAGCTTGCGCGTAAGAAAAATGAAATGATGAAAATATTTAATAGAATGAGGCATCTAGATGATATAGCAAAAGTGAAAAAACTACAAGAAGAAGTGAAAAAGAGGCAGTAGCTGAAAAGTCAAAATAATTGGAGCAAACCTGCTAAAAGGACGGAGAGGATAGATGTTGGAAATTTCTCAAACAAATAAGGAAAATCTGCGACGAGAATGTGCCCGTTTAAAGACAAAAACGGAAAGTTTGTGTTCAAGGAGACATACTTTGTGCGAACCTGCTTTAAAAAACAATCTAGTAATACAGAGAAAACAATTAAATGCATTGAGAAAACGGTAAAAATTACAGTAACTACGCTTAAGCATAGTGTGTTCATAAACTGCAATCTGATAGAGATAGTGAATTAAAAAACATAATTAACAATCTACGATGTTCCCTCATACGCCACTGGAATCGCTCCCGGACATTATAAATAGAGCAATAATGGCCAGTTATTTTCATAACAGTTGGAAGAACGCAATAGTGGTAACGATACCCAAGAAAGATAAAAAACGCGGAGTCCCGGAGAATAGGAGCCAATTAATCTACTACACAACAAATCGGATTAAGAAAAGAACCCGCAGATGTCCATGAGGCAGGAAACCAGAACGTAATCATCTCTCAAGCGCGGAAGAAACACACATAGTATAAGCGACTTTCTTTGATATTGAGAAGGCGTTGATCATATTTGGAGAAACAGGCAAATTTCCAAAATGAACGCATTGAATTTTCCATTGGAAATAAGCAAATTGATCCAAACATTTCGGTCTGAGAGGACTACCACTAATCCTGTCCATATGTCCTCTCCTTTTTAATCCATATTATTTAATATCTACGTGAGCAATATGCCCAAATTGCAGCTTCTAAAACACACAGAGGTGTTACAATTTGCCAATGACACAGTGCTTATTACACATGATTGAGCCATCACACACAGGCACACACACACACGACACACGCACTCTCACACACACAGACACACACACACACGCGAGAAATAGGCTAGAAGAGAGCTTAAAAATTATTGGAGACTTCTGCAGCTTATGGAAGAAAAGAATTAATGCCCAAAAAAACTAGAATAATTAGGTTTGAAATAAACGGATTAAATCGAACTTGATTAGCACACGTTAGAAGTACATCAGCTCTAGCTACGAAAATGGCTAATAATAATCTGTTCTTAATTTTAAAATATAATTCAAACTGTCCATTACGGCAAGAAACGCTCCTAAAACCGAAGCACGAAGCCGTACGACTCAATAAAGCCTGTTAAGAAATATATTAGATACTCCTTGGTATATCAGGAACTCGGGAGTCAATGGTAGCACTGAAAGCACCAGAGTTGGATATATTATGCAGAAGCCAACTAATTCAAAAGCTAAAAAACCATCCAAACGAGGAATATAAAAAAAAATGGAGAAAGGAAGAGGCAACTAGCCCAGCAGGCTGTTTGAGTAAGGCTCCCCAATCATAGTCTAAAAGATTTAGATGGGATTTAGAGGCAAACAAAAACAGTGACATGTAATATTTGTCGACAATTGACTTTTTGTGTAAATACGTTGGATATATAGATATAATGTTATATTTCTTTTGCAGCTTAATTGTTATTGTGGAGCAATAAAAATTTATGTAAACTACTGTTTTAAAAATGAATGAGAACCGTTTCAATTTACACCTGCAATCAACAAATAATGAAAGTATACAAGCCATGTTTTATATGTTGAATAATTACAGAGAATTAAGTAAATGAGAAAGATAAGAACCACATCAAAGGCCGGATGTTATACGGATGTAGCTACATTATTCACAACGGAAATTCGTAGATTATATATGATACTATTCCGTTTTTAAATTTTCTTATTGTCTTAATTCATTTCAGAATTTATGTCTTAAATGCAAGACGACTTTTTTATTAGATTTTCTATCTGATATGAATATTTCAACTCATAGATTTCTTATGATTTGATTTTTCAATCAGATGAAATGGGTGCCCTTTTAATATTTCTATGGTTATTTAAATTGAATGAAATTGAATTTAAAATAGAAATATATTTATTCTGCAATGACTTAAGTTGTATAAACAAATGCAATAGCCTTACTTGTTATATGCCATCAAAATAAAAATATATGCAAGACATATAATCTTGGGGCTTGGGGCTGGTTCAGATTCGTATGGATATTTCGCGAATTAGTGAAGTTGATTATTTTATGTCTAAACAGTAGTATTAAACACTGTGCTTGAATTTGTATAACGTGAGTTTACTATACTAATTTTAACTAACAATAATTACAATAACAATTTACACGATAAAAAAACATATGATTCATAAATTGATTTCGATAATGAGTATCTAAACTTGTAAGTCGGCGAGAGCCCGGGAACTAAGTTTGTCTCTTTTAGACGAAACTGAAGCAACAGGTTGTAATCGAGAGCTAATTACCCTTTACAGGTGGTAATTTAATGTGAGCAACAAACAAACAAAAAACAGGTGCAATCGTAACCTTCGTCATTTGAACAATATCCAATTTTCTGGGAGAGAAAAAAACAGATGATAACTGAAGCGAAGTGATTGAAAATGATTTTCTGCTGATTCTCTACTATCTATATACTTCGAAGCGTAGCAGGCTGCCGGCAATACGTCTAATTTAGCTAAGTATAGGCGGAAAGAGGGTTTGATGGTTTATTCAAAATACATTTGTTGTTAGACTAACGGTAGTTTTAAATCTTGCTTCTTTTCCAAAGTCATCATTTATATTTATATTTTCAAGAAATATTTTTAAAACTATAGCCAAATGTTTCTATAAAAAATCAATTATAAAACAATTTTAATATAAATTAAACTCAGAAGTATTCCAAAAACATTTTAATTATGGAATTGTAGATGTTAGACAAATTGAATACGAACAATATCAAAATGATATGTTGTTGACATGTTTCGGAAAAACAATCTTCCCATCATCAGAACTATTGAATATCAAAGCTGTGCAAACATTGCTTACGACAGGTTAGTTATAAATAAATACATATATATATATATGTATATATATATATACATATATACATATATATATAAACAACCTTGAAAATTGACATAAAAACATAACAAACTTAATTATACTAATATACTTAATTAAAATAAAATTACATCAAAATTCTTCTTAAATTTATCCCATTTTCTCGATATCTCCCTTATAATTTTATTCATTAAATCTGTTCCCCTCCCATCCTGCCCTAAACCAACTCCCGTATTCTCCCCAAACATCGTTTTCCCTTCAATCCAATCTAACCCCCAACATTTCCTCATCCAATGTAACCAGGTTTCATTTCCCATTCCACAGATTCTATACCACCTCTCCTGATCCTCCATCCAATATCTATTGCCTCGTTCTTTACCTCCGAATCATCTGAATCGCGTTATCATTCTTTTTTCACTCATACTTCGTCCAGATCTTAAATACACTGGTATCCCCTCTTCTACACTTATCCATTCATACCT
>WYDF02034202.1:0-11068 GCA_009867245.2 Adranes taylori | reverse complement strand
GAACTGACTGAACTGACTGAACTGACTGAACTGACTGAACTGACTGAACTGACTGAACTGACTGAACTGACTGAACTGACTGAACTTAAATCACCCTTAATTAATTTTAAATAATTGGTAGTTAATACAATGCAAAAATTTTTTGCAAAATTGCAAAATTTAATTTGAAATGTATTTAATGTGTTTGTTGTTCAAATTTTATAATTTGTTGTTCAAATTTTATTAATAAAATTAGTGTTTTTATTGCATTATAATTTTTATTATGTTTTGTTCAAAATATTGTAATTGCGTGATTAATTTCGAAATTACTCGGAAGGAGATTTTCTCCGAAACATTAAACTGTGAATGGAAATTTATTTTTTAATATTAACAAGAAATACTCAAATACGCGAAACACACGTTTGAGTAGGTATTATATAAAAAGTGTATAATATTATATATAAAAATTCTAAAAAGCATATAATACCAAAATGGTCAACAATTATGACTCTTTCAATTGACTAACATGGTAAAAATACATAATTTTTGAGTATACTGCCTGTAGATAAAAATTGTTGATGCATAAAAATTAAACACATACGTGCCTGCCGATCAGAGAAACTCCAAAACGAACGCTCGTCGTATGTTTATTTAGACTGGAGGTTCACGTATATTAAAAAATGTTATTCAATGTGAACAAATCTGTTATTGTAAAGTGATATCAATATAACTATTATATTATCAAAATGTGTAAGATGAATTGAAATTGTAGATATACTAAAATTTTGATTTGAACTGGTATATGTAAATACAAATTCAAAATCGCTCCTAATTTTCAACGATTTATGTATTTTGATAAAATCTTTAAACTTGTGTGGTAGAATAATGATAGTTTATTTTTGTAAATACTTTTGTGCAGGTCTAAGGTCGTAAATTTCAACATAAAAATTAGTGGAACATACATAGTTTGACAAATAAGCAACAAAAATATTTGAGTTTCTTTATTTCGTTTGCAACATTCCTTTGTGAAATGTCCAATTATTATTAATTAATTAGGACAAATCCTGTTAAAAATAAATTTATATTAATTAATTAGGACAAATCCTGTTAAAAATAAATTTAATAGTAGTTTTCAAAAATAATCATTATTTGCAAAATCTTGTTATGAAATTGTTTGATTACTTGTTGTTTGTTGCGAAATGATTTTTGCTTCTCATCTGTGTATTTTTGTATACTTTGTTGTCTTTGGTTTAGACAGTTATTATTTTTGGGTTGATAATCACCGCGTCATTGTCAATGAATAGTGTTCTGATTGCTGTTTTCCATTTGTGTGTTTGGATGTCCATTTTTCCACCCGACACAGCCTACACTCTACCTCTACAGTGTGTAGGCTAATTTTCTTCATATGTTGTAACAAAGCATGTTACTGTAAAAGATAAAAGTCTCTTTAAATTACAAATTAAATTAAGTAAGATTCTGATAAGATTCGGAAACCCTATATTGAATTAAAGTTAAACTAATAATAAATAGAAACGCATTCACTGCTTGAAAGATCCAGTATACGTACGTATAAGAGTAGATGGATTAAACTGAACACCTATCTAATTGCATGCAGCAGAGAGATAAACTGTCGCTTGCTTTACTGTCTGTAGCACACACGCTACCTATGTTTAATATATTTTCCGTAGATAATTTGTATGACGGTTTATGCACGCTAACTGTGTATGTATATTATATAGATATGCGAAAGACATGTAGACTGTTCACATGCTCTACTGATGGAATAAAATGATATGCTAGGCTCATCGCTGCTACTACTACCGCCTAGACTGTTGCGTTCTATTGTAATGCGTGGGAATGCCTCAAGAGATATTGTGTGTTACGCTGCTACGTACGGTAGAATTAATACCGAGCTGTGTATAGGATTGTATGAGTTAACCCGTGTCGGGAAATAAAATGCCGTGTGATTGCTACACATGAACCCATATAACAGAGTAATGTTGAGTATAGGCTGCCGTCTATAAATACCTAGATTTTTGGCATAATAATTTAGTTCCTGATCTTACGAACTCAGAGAAAGACCACCAGCAGTAGCGGCCTACTGAGCGATCCAGCCAAACCGAGACAATTGGTAAAGCGACAGCCAGTGACAGTAGCCGAGATAATGACACATTTGGTGATCGATTTTATATACGCAGTTCTGTTTATCACATGTAATTTTGAATAGCTTTGTTTCTCTTTCCACCTTATCACCAACCAGTTTCCTTCACTGGAGCATATAATACTAACTTGCGTTCAAGTGGTTAGTTTTAGTTCCTCAGCAGCAGTAACGCTTGCATTCAGCGGGTGTTATTGTAACTGATAGTGATCTCCTTACTGTTGTATTCGCTGGAGTGAGTAACTCTAACTTACGTTCACGGGGTTTGGTTTAGTCACTCAGCAAACATAGCAGTTGCGTTCATGGGGTGTTAGTGACTAGTAGTGAACTACTAAGGTTCCTTCCTTGTCCTTTATACATGTCGTACATTCAAATTTATTCCCGCCTTTCCAATTGTATTATCAACTGATTTTACATGCTTTCCACATTATTGTTTTTTGGTTTGTACTGTTTTATTTGCACCGCTTAGATATTGTTTTGTTTGTAATAGAATCGCTATTGTTTATGTTGTTAACCGCCATTGATGCGATATTGATGTGATTTAACATTTGATTATTGACACTTAATTGTGCATATATATTTCTTGAAGCTGCCCCCAGTAAGCCACTGAGGATAGGAGGAACAACAAGATCAGGTTCCAACGTGCGGTCTTACGTTCAACTAACCTGGCGCCCGAGTGTACATATTTCTGAAGACTATAATATTCTGTAATAATTAACATATTTCTTTTCGCCATCTGTGACAGTCGCTAGGACTCTCCGTAAGCAGCGTCGCGAGCGAGAGTCTGTCACAATGTACACTCAGAGGTGCGCGACCTGTTAACAGCAGTTATCATTTTGATTTTGATCTTTCCAAGTTTCAGCAAATCAAAGTTCTTGGACTTACATGGGGTTTCCATAAAGCGCGTGCTGTGTTGATTTTTCCCAATAGTCTAAGTGATTTTGAATGGTCCAGTTACTTTTTGGTTCTTTGATGGAAGCAGCGGGTATTCCCAGAGCCGGCTCCGAACGAGTGGGATGTGCTAGATGTTTTCTTTGCGAGTGCTTCTGATCTTTCTTTGCCTACAATGATCGTGTGCACTGGTGGCCATGTCAGCGTAACTGAATTGTTCATTGCCAATTTGCACAATTTGATGCATGCTGTCTGTGAACCAGACTAGAGCATATTCTGGAAAACATGAGAGTCTTCTGTCCACAAACCTGAATATATGATGACCTCATAGTTTCTGTATATATTGTAGAGTGGAGATATAAAGTCCCATTTCTTTTCCAGCATTTCTTCCCTTGAAATTTTAGTGTCTATTTTTTGTCGATTTAAATAGATTATTTGAATGGAGCCAAGTTTCTTTATTACTTTTTCATAAGCATCTTTCCAGAATTTTTGATACAAATCAAAATATATAAGTCAAGTTTATATTATTTATCAACATGTACCAGTTCAAGAAGAATAAATTCCATACACACAAGTAATTTATAGAAGTAAAATAATTTTTAAACGGAATAAATTTTAGGTTAAAGATTATTTTTTATAATGCTTATTTCCTGACTTTCTCTCGTAAACATTGATTAAGTAGCGCCGAAAAAAAAATGTTAACGACAACATACGAACGAATGAATTGAAATGGTCTACATGTGTATAGTTAACAGCTCGGCTATTATCTCGTAAATCGTAATAAAATTGTACACATAAGCGTTCATCCTCAAGAAGTTTTCGAAAGGCGGTCGTTTGTCTAAAAAGCGCCTTTAATCATCTCCAATATTCGACTGTTATTAGCGCTCATTCATGTCTTCAAAGTTGGGCGCCGTTCAGACGATGTTATAAAATTTATGATTTCGTCTACTACCAAGTTTAGATAAAAATATTTAGAATACCAATAGAATTTTTATTTTATATTCTTATTACCTATTATGAATGAATAAAATATAAGGTATCGATTGTTAATGTATTTTACTTCGTTATTTACCACTTATAGTTTCAATTGTTAAATTGTGTCTATAGTTTCAACCCTTTCGGGTCATCTTCCCACATACAGACTTTTTATTTTATGGGGAGCTGTGTGGATTGGTTTGAGGTAGATATACTATTTCTGGGGGGCAGCTAGGTGACCAAATTTCGGCTACGAGCGATTGGATTTAACGACATAGGCGATTAACTTGAGGAGAGTAAAGTGTTAGATGGACGGAGGCAACAACAACGGCGAGACAGTGGCGACAAAGCAATGCAAGCGAAAACAAGCGATAAGATCAAATCATGTAGTGAGTTTAACAATAATTAACAGCAATTAAGAACAACGATGTAACCGGACAGACAATCAGACCAACAATAAACGTAGAAATTAAACGCGAAATAAGCACCAAATGAAATAAATCTATTAGCAGCGAAGAGGAAATGACAAGGTGATAAGACAAACGGGGTTTACCAACTTTTTGTATTTCCCAGTAGTAAAAAGAATACCATTTGTGCTTGACTCAAGCAATCTATGAATAAAATATATTTAAATATATGTTATTTATTTAAATAAGGCTCATATAGTAACTTTGTTATAATATACTATACTTTACTAAAATAATGATAGCAACGAAGTTCTATCGCATCTAGGGGGTGCATTACAGGTTTTACCGTTACCGTAGTGGGTCAAAAAATTCTTTAATGCGTATTTTAATGCGTATTTCCAAGAAAAAAAAAACAAAAGAAGTTCATCCGTGACTGTCGTACGTAGTGGTTCGCGATATGGAGGGCTCCATTGTTAAAAAAAATTTAATATACTTTAAATAGCTATTATAAGCGAATAATATAGGCCATGCCAATAAAATGTATATGATGTTATGTTTGTGTGTAATAGTATAAAGTCAAATTAATGTTGATTTTCGTCAAAATTTAAAATTATTGTTCTATATGAAAATGAGCTAGATTAAATTTTTTTATATATCCGAAATGTTTTTAGGTGGAGGAAGTAGAAGTGGTTTACATAACCTTTTTAGATTCAAGCATAATTTAAATCTATTAAAATCAAAAACATCGGACTCGACTAATCAAAACGTAAGTACAAGAATTGATTTTAAAAAGTCAAGGAAAAATTTTAATTTTTCAAATTATCAGCATCAGTGGATTTACCTCTGGAAGCTGTTGTCACTCGCTTGATAGCTAAGGATGGATTACCTTTCAAAGCAATTTGTTCTTATGACATTCACCTTTTTCTTACATTTAAAGGTTATCTAAATATTCTGAATTCACCAAATACTGGAAGAAAATTGGTTATGGAATATGCAGAAAATACTCGGAACAAATTTCAGAAGTATTTCAAATTTGTCAAAAGGAAGGTATGAAAATGAGCATAATGACTAATGAATGGACAAAAATAAGAAACCGCTGATATATAAACATTATTGTCCATTCAAAACGTAACCTCTGGAACCTTTGACTTGTAAAAATTGAGGGTAAAATGCTTGCAGAAAAATGTGATGAGACCTTGAAACGAAATTGGCAAATTTTAATCTTCATTATGGAGATTTAGTTGGAGTAACAAGCGATGGCGGGTCGGTATAACAACAGATTTTTCTGACGATGACAATGAATTGAGTAATGTCGAAGAAATCAACGTTACAAATGAGAATCCAACTCGAAATGATATGGGAGGTCTAGATATAAAAATTAATCACCTAATACAGAAAATTCGAAAACTTATAAAAATTTTTAGGAAATCTCCAACAAAAAACGACGAAATCTTGCGAGAACATATAATCGAAGAATTTGAAAATGAAAAGTCAAGAATTCTAGATTCAAAAAATACAGTTTACTAGATATGCTAGAACGCTTTTATAAACTTAGAAATTGCATAAGAAAAAGTTTAATAGATTATGGATAAGTTTTACACAGTGTGAGATAGATTTATTGCAAAAACTCATACCTGCATTACAACTATAAAAAAATCAAAGAATGGCGAACATGTTACTCAGATATTTTGAAATTCCTTTATAATTACGAAGATGTTAATAAGCAAGAAGAATATAATATATTTCATACAACCATAAAAACTGCTAGAACAAAATTAATTTCCGACCTATTGGAGCGATTTAAAGGTTGGAAAATTCAGTAAGTAGTGACGAACGCATGGTCCTCGATTGTATAGTTCCAGATCTCGCAGTTGAGACAAATCACACTTCAATTATTCCTACATACCTACACCATCATTAAAAGAACATCTCTTTCAACTAATAGAGGATAAGCAAAAGTGGGTTTCGGATACTAATACTCAGCAGTCTAAGCAGATAGGAATAAATACGGACAAAGGACTTCCACAAGAAATTAAAGCTTTTGTAACAACAATGTATGAAGAAAATATAAAAATTTTAGTTATAATTATTTGCTAACCATAAAACCTTCAATTGTCTGCTCTGAAAGAGCATTTTCTTCAGCTAGATCTTATCTTTACTTGATCTTATCTCTACTGTGCGTAAAGAAGATCATAGCTAAGCGATATTACATTAGATTACTTGAATATCCGCGGAGTTCATTTTAATCCGCAAAATGAGTTAAATGTTAACAATAAAATTTAAAACAGTTCATTAGCTATTATTCTTATCCTTTCAAAACAATTACCGGTAAATACCGGTAACGTGATTTTATTTTCGGTACTACCGGAACACTAAAAGCGTACAGTTTACTGTAGCCATTTAGAAAAGTATCTTAGAAACTCAAACAAGAATATCAACTACTAAAACGAAAAACATAGTAACAGCAAGAGAACAACGACTATACAATCTTGAGCTAAATAACATAATTATTAAATATCGTGTCCGAACACTTGAATCAAATCGTCAAATTCAAATAGTTGGGAGTAATTATGAACAAAGAAGTATGAGAAATAAAATGAATAAAGCAGTCAGAATATTGGACGCCCTGAAACAGCTATATGGAAAATGATTCTATATCGACCGGTAAAGTTACAATATACAAGATCTGTATTCGGCGTGAGAAAAATGTTAAGCGAAAGTGTTGTGAGATGAATCCTCCCAAGAAGAATAACCTGAAATAAATGAATGTCCAGGATGATGGTGGAGGGGATGGCAATAACTGATGGAAACGGAAAATGGGGAACAAAGCATCACCAAATCGGTGGAAGTACAGATGGAGTACTCAATATTTCAAGAATAAAAGTGGAATCAAAATTAATGAAACAAGCCATCAGGATTTAGTAATAACGAAGAATCAAACAAGTAGACATCAGAAGTAGACATATTTTAGAAGTTTTTTATACTTGCAGGGATTATTTTGTAACCTTTTGTGGTCTGGTGTACAATGATTTTTTGCATTTTCCTTGTTCACTCTTGTTCTGAAATTTTTTTTCGCTCATTGGCGAACTATAAATATGTAGAGCTTGTTTTTGTAGTTTAGGTTTAATAGCAGTTGTACTGTGAGCATTGTTATCAGATAACATATCCCATGTAAATTAATTCAATTAATTAATGTAATAAGAAATCGTCTAATGTAATAGAAATTGATTAGTCAAATTTAATTCAATTCCTATGTAATAAATAAATTTTATGATGAGAGAAAAATTTATATGTTTAATACCTAATGTAGTAGAGAGGACTTAAATACGCGGCAGCAAATATTCAACACTTGCGTCCAAAACCTCATTCGCGGGAAGAAATATGCATGGTACAGTCTGAAACGTGAACTGCCTTTACAATTGGGCGTAGCTTTTTTTGCAATCTTCGCTTGCACTTTTTCTGATGGGATGAATAAAGTATGTTGTTGTGGATTTTGGATAGCAGACCAACGTAAATTTGATCCTTAAAATTTCCAACGAATCAGAGATGCTTGAAATTCATTGATTTCCCATTGCTCGAAATTCAAAACTTCCTAAGAATTTCCTTCATACAAGAATTTCCCTGATACAATTTATGTAAATATAAATTAAATCAAATCAAGTCAGCATACATTTTTTATAAATATCATGCCGAGTACATATTATATTAGTATTTCTGATGAATCTTTCGTACTCTTGTCATCATCTTCTTACTTATTTCGTTCCCAATTCGTTGACCAAACCAACGGAGATGATAGAAATAGGACACCAGAGAGGCCTATCAAACAGCGCTGCCCGCGTACGCCACGCATGCTGGTAGATGCATCTATTCCTTCCACACCACCGAGACGACAGAAAGAATCAACATCGCCCTCCAGTTCACCAATTCCATCCACAGCTCCAGGCGATATGCCATTACCTCCCACTCCAGGCACCGACGACTATTCCTGTACTGTTTAAGCGACAGCGGGTAAAACCTATGTATGCACCAATTCCATTTTCTTCAAAAATTACATCATATCTTCAACAATTTATCTCAAGTCATCAACACGTATTTCATATCTTCGTCATGCTAACTGGTTGGAATAACTTACTATTTCTTTGCTAATAATCCATCATTCAACCATTTAATACTACTGACGTCCTACAGAATCAGAAAAGAAGCCAAGTTCCAACCAGAAAAATAAATAATAACAGAAATCTAATTATATATAGTTCGCTACTTTTTACTTGCTATTTTTGCTAATGGAATACGGTAATGGAATCATCCTAACAAATTTTAAATTATACTTTATTATAACACAAACAAACAGAATAAGAAAAGCAATATGGTAGTCAAAAGCATAATTACGATCATGCTTTAATAATATCAAATTTTGTAACAGCGTTACCCCAAGTAGGTGGGTAACATCTCATTTTTAAATGAGGGAGTAACTTTCTGTTATTTGTGAGGCCTCAAAAGAGGTGACTCATACGAGGTGAGGAAAAATACAACCGAGTTATTGAGTATTTAGTACGGGGTGATACGTACTATTAACTTATGCATTTTAGTAATACTTATCCTCTAAATGTGTACAAACTGTGATAAGTTCCCAAATGTGTACAAATGATCAGTGAGTTAACAAAATGTTTGGATCAGTTTTGGTTCACCAATTGATAGATAGACCGACGCACGAACTTTAGATTTAACTTAAATAAAAAAAAAGAAAGCAAAATATTTATAAAGGATCAGAGGGTTGATCCAAATGTCGATATCGAAATTGAAATCAATTGTCCTTCTTTCTGAGGTACTTCTATTATATTTAAATTTCTCGAATACCTTTAAATTACTTCCCATTAGCAGAATGCGTTGAAATTAGGTGTGCGCATCTACATATTTTGGAACCGGAAATAAAGTTGAAATGAGTGGATATTGCGAGGCTGTTCTATAAAATAACGTGCTTCTAGGATGCTGGATTTTGCATAAAATGCATATGGATGATGAGGAAAATCACAAAAGAATTACTTTGCATAAAATCTTCTTCATTGATTCTAAAAACATTTCAGTTGGTTAGAGATTTGAAGATAATAAGCGGTCACTTCCGGTGACCGGATGTCGCTAAAAGATGTACAAAAGTTAACCTACGAATCCTAAAGCCATATGTAACTTCCGGTCACCGGGTGTGGCTGAAAGTTTGCAAGTATTTTAGTTTTGCACAGAGTTCATTGATATCAAATTTGGTAGCAATCGGTTGAAGTTGTAGTTGTAATTCCGGTGGTGATGCCACTTCTCGTGAGTCGTTTTTTTCTTAAATTTACAGGATTTATCCCCAGACTAAATACGTATGACACATTTCTTTGCATTTCGATCGAACCGTTTACTTTAGACCCTATAGTCGTGTCCATAGACACACACATAGACATCATTTAAAACATCGTCAAAATGGCTTTAGGAGACATTAGTACGAAGATCTGTTAAAATTGGGGTATGTCAAATTTTACATGATCGTAATACTGCCCTTCTCATACATCACTCATGTGGAGGGGAAGTAAAGAAGTAACTCCTCACGTAATATAACTAAAGTTTTCATATTTGAAAAGTGAGTAACTCCTCACAAATAATAAATCTCCTCAAATTTGAAAAAGAGTAATCTTTCATTTCATCATGATGAGGTCTCAAATGAGGAAACCATCACGGACATGGCAGCCAAAGCTTGTACATTATACAAAGCAGTCCTCTTCTCTTTATGGCCGACGGTGCGACTGACGCGTACTATGTGTATCAAAAGATGTCGTGACGTAGTACATAAGTATTATTATCAATAAGTTCACTCTCCTCTTTTGAAAAAAAGAGGAACTCCTCTTTTGAAAAAAAAGTGCTCGTTAAAAAAAACAACTAGGAACTCCTCTTTCTAAAAGAAGATGAAGAACTCCCCTTCTGAATAAAAGAGGAACTCCTTATAAATAAAGATTCGCTTCGGACTTGAAAAACGAGTAACTCCTTCAGTTCATGACAGTGAGGCCTCAAATGAAGTACCTCATAAAAGAGTATCCCATCCCTGCTACCAAGTAGCATAGAATATTTAATTTCGAATCTGATTTAACCATCTAATATGGTTTAGTCCTGTTTGTTTGATTGATGTCCAAAGACATTTGAAAACAATAAGCGGTCACTTTCGTTGAGCAGTAATCACAAAAATGTACAAAAGTTTACCTACGAATACTAAAGCCATTTGCAAAATTTTGGCATATCTAGTAAAATTATTGAATCCGCCAATAGGCAACTTCCGGTCACTGGAAGTGGCTGAAAGTTTGCAAGTATTTTAGCTTTGCAAGAGATCATTGATATCCAATTTGGTAGCAATCGGTTAAACTGGTAGTTGTAACTCCGGTTGTGATACCACTTCTGGTGAATCAATTGTTTTCTAAATCTACAGGATTTATCGCCAGATAGCCCCAAATACGCTTGCCAAATTTCTTTGCATTTAGGTCGAACTGTTTACTTTAGACGCAATCGTCGTGTCCATAGGCACACACATTGATCATCATTTAAAACATATTCAAAATGACTTACTTTTTTGAATATCGTTGTATTGGCCCCGTAATATCTAATGTATAAAATTGTTGTAGACAGGTGACCA
>WYDF02034191.1:0-12697 GCA_009867245.2 Adranes taylori | reverse complement strand
TATGAAGAATGGAATAAACACAAAGAAGGGTTGGAAGGGAGGATTCGGGAATTAGAAACTGCAGAAGAGATGAGGCACAGAAATGAAAGGAAGTTAAATATAGTAATAAGTGGTGTTGTTGAGAATGTGATTGGAGTCGAACAACTAAACAAAGACATTTTCGACAAGCTGCATATAAAAGTTGAAGTTAAAGACTAAGCATAAAAGTATGATAAAATCTGTTTTTGACGGGTTCAATATAAATTTCTCTAACACGAGTATTCGTACAGCAGTAAAAATTGATATACGAGGAGTTTTGATCACACTACATAAAAGCACTTTTCAAGCGCTCAAAGAAATTACGCCACTACTAAATCTTCAACTGATTGTGTTCACGAACCTGAAATGCGAACAGTTCTATTGGAATTGTGTAGATTCAGTAGCAAAATCGTCTACTGCTATTACTACTCATGATGATGATAATGCTAGTGATAATGTGATGGACGTGGATGATTGGAAGTTCGACAGAATTAAAAAATAACAGCATCGAGCACATGCTCGAACTTAATTACATAAATTTATAGAAAATTATAAACGATAAAAAATTCAAAATGCCATCATCGTCGGCGTTCAAGCTCAATAATAATCGACGCGGTATTGTGAAGGCGTAGAAAAAATCAAAATTTATAAAGGAGCACATCAAAAGATTTCTCGCAGATTGTGCTGAAATACGACAGCAGTTAGATCAATACGAAGCAAATAAGAATCTTGTGTAAAAATTTAACAATTTAAAACTTTATTAAAAAAGATGACTGCTGCAAATTTATTAATTTTAAGTGGGATATTGCCAAATAAAACATATGTGCATCTACCGAGTTTGCAAAAAATTGCATGATTAGTATCCAGTATGATGAAGAAAATGTTTGTATCAACAACAACAAAATTAATTATGTGCTTATGGAACAAGAAATGTTTATATCGCAGTTTAATAATACGAAAACTCCTGATTATTATTGCTCAATATCATTGGATATGAAAGAAATTGAAAAATATCAACCATCATTCATACATTTTCGAATAAAATTTCGTGGAATGCAAAGATGAAAAAAGAGTATACGAAATGCTGATGTTGTAACTCCAACTATATTAATAACAATATCGATTACTGCATATGCATATGCATTGTACATTTATATTTTTAAAAATTATAGAAAATAAATTTTGATATTAAATAAATCAAGTGTTTTATTTTGTAAATGATAAAACAAATAATATACAGTTAGATGAAGGGGGTAGCAAAACGCTACTATCATGAGTCATCGAGAAATATAAAGAAAAATATAGGAATAACCAAATAATATATAGTGAAGTCTTTATTAGACAAGCCCCTATGATGTCGGGTGTTTAAGTAAATGGAACAAGTGTTTTATTTTTTAAATATTGAAACACCGATGAAACTTCATATTCGAATTTAGCAGAATATTTAAAGAATGCGGATTTTGTATAAATTTGAACGTTGATTGTAGATGATAATTGTTGCACAGCTAGATTTGTATACTGTTTTTTTTGTGCAAGCATCATTCCCGTTAATCGGTTTTGCTAGATTTTTTCACTTTTTCATGTCGGTCCGCGCACTAATCTTATATATTCTCATGAAATCGAATCAGTAGTCGTCGTGATTTGCAGATATTTGTTCACCCCTTAGTAATATTAAGTCGTAGAACCTAATATTCAATGAAAGTGAAATCTAATCAGTCGCAGTCGTGATTTGCAGATCTTCGTTCGCTCCTTAGCGAAAACGCGATGTAGTGGAAGAAGATTCGGTCTTAGTTAAACTACCGAACATCACACCAATATTCTGATTGTCTAATAAAGTATAAATCCTCTCTGTTTTGTGAATTCGATTTCTATTTCTGATCGAATTCACAGAGTTGATACCTACAAGAGATCCGAAAATTTTGATATAACTGTAAACTATAAAGTCAATGATGACAAGTGCGGTGTTGAATTCTCAAAGCTGGCTCTCAAAGTATCTTCCAGGTCAGATTCTAAATCTGAGCTCAAATATTAAACGTAAGAGTACTGATGATGATGGAGAATTTAATGGAAAAAAGAAAAGAAAGTATCAGAAGACGAGGAATATATTGGATTTAAAATAGAATCCGAAAACTTGCTCTAGGACGCTCGGCGAAAGTTGTATTTTTATTGAATGCAAACATATTAGAGTCAACGATAAAAAATACCATAAAACTAATGGTTTACTTGACTTGCTCTCCGAGTCTACCCCGTCAAATTATTCGACTCATGATGATGAAAAGATGTATTTGGATATCTTATTAAAATCGAACATATTAAATCTGATGTAGCTGAAAGCAGTGATTCTGTAAGCGACAAAGAAAGAGAATCATTAAATTCGAATTTTAAATTTGCCAATAATGGTTCTATTACTAAATCTGATGTAGTTGAAAAACAGTGATTCTATAAGCGATAAAGAAGGAGAATCTGAAAACAACGATAATCATTACTTTACAAGCGACTATGATAGGAAATTATCAGATACTTCAACAGAAGTTGCTCCAGAGATAATTTTGAAGCGTGATGCAGAAATAAAAAAAAATTTGAGACAAGAGTTCCTGACACAAGGATCTACTTGATCAAATGGAGGAACACAGCGCTCGCGAATATATCGCTGCTTATTGGTATATGAATTTTGATAATGAACGATAAATTTGGTAAAGCTCTCTTGAGTGAAATATCATCATCATTGTCGTCGTAGTGGTTGATGGTGTATAAATATCTTGCATATCCTCTGCCATATTCATTCAAAGTTTGTATTCAAAAAGTGTACAGAACGACTCTATAAATTTTTACATGATGGAAACCAATAAATTATCATGCTCATGTGAAGCTTCGTTATCGCGAAAGGATGCACTCAAGCGCGTCATCAGTCGAACTGTGTTATGCACGAACAGAAAATGAAAGGAGAAGTATGATGAAACTATTGTGAAGAATCGTGTTCTATAATTAATAAAATATGCTGAAACAAATGACGTTGATGAAAGAGAATTTCTACTTAAGCAGATGGAAAAACAAACATCTGCGAATATGTAGATGCCTTTCGACATATCTATATTGCTCATGAACGATGTTAGATAGAGTATTCAAGAAGACTAATATTTATATGAAATTATTTTTACATATGTGTCACAGTTATGCAAGAGAGGTCGCTGTAGGCGGGAAAAAAGAGAAGACGTATTGTGACGACCTAGGTGGCATGATAAGCTGTGATCTATACTTATTAAATAAATCTGAAATCATCTTAATTGGTATTTATTATTTTATCATAAATGCACAACGTAAAACATGGTGTCAGGTATGGCTACCAATTAAGTAAAAAGTTTTTGAGTATACGATCGGTTCGAGGTTTTTTCGGCATAAGTTTTAAAAGTGAGGTTACAGCAATTGGAGATTTATTTAATCCAGAAACATTAAAATAATATTCTGATGTTCTACGAGATGATACAATTCCATTGGAATGAAATCGAATCGAATTTCTAAGAAGCTCTGTGTAAATTTGAGAATAACGCATAATAACTATACTACATTATTTCTAATGATATGAAAATTGAAATCGAATCTGAACAGCGAAATGATTTACGAATATAATGCGCTGAAAAATCATGCAAGAAAACTCATCTAACTTGCTGCTTTATAAATAGAAAAAATCAAAAAATTGTTTAGTCGTGATTTGATCTTATCAGCCGAAACACGCATTCAAAATGTCATCTTCGTCGCTGCATAATTATATCATTGTAGATGTTCAGGGTTTCGATGTGCCAGACTTTACACCTAAAGAATTGGTAGTGTGCTCAATCCAAATCAATCAGTTATTAAAAATTATAATCTTTTGAAACCTACTGTTCCATGGAATCATCTACTAACTGGCTTGATAGAGCACGGTATTTAGAACGATCTCATTTTGAAATACGATATTCGAGAGGTAGAATGCTTGTTTCGGACATGGAAAACGATTTAATCGAAAAACATCTTGCTAACGATGAAAATATAGATCGATCTACGCAAAGGGTCATCAGAAAATTCGATACTTGGGAACGTTGCTGGATTATGAACGTACCGGAAGAAATATTCATATTGTTAATCTGGGAAAGTATACTGACCACCCGCGACTACTTAAACAAATTTCAACAGTTTGTCTGCATCATGATGACTCCCAAATATGTTTGCACACTGGAAAATGTGCAAACATTGTACTATTATATCGTCAAAACCGATAGAATGGAGAAGAGTGATATTTGATTTATAAAATTTATTTTATGTATTTTATATTTACGTATTGTATTCATTTTTTCAATAAATAAAGATTCAAATTTTTTTCTGGTTTATTTCGAAATTCCTTTGAGCCAAATTTCTAAGAACCTCCGAGTAATATAAAAGAGGTCGCAAATTCAATTTTTATATCAGTCGTAAACATGACTTAAACAAGGTAGTACTATTTTTAATTACGTATTTATTATTAAAAAATAATACAATATTTGCAAATATTGAAACAGTTGATGATGATGATGTCGATTATAATCGAACATTTGCATTTGAATATTTAGCGAAATATGGTTATTTTGAAAGTGAGACATCAAAGTACGCAAAAGATCTGGATGAAGAAGATGAAAATTTGCTTTCAAATGTTCCAACAAATAGTCTTCGTCGTCTAAGTGATGAAGATTTACAAGAAGCGCTTCGACAACGCTTCTTGTAAATCTTCATGCCGAAGATCTTCATGCTTAATTCTTCTTGCCGAAAGATGGAGAATTAAGGAGTCAAACACGATTATCTTTCACTCAACTACGTTGTGGAAATCGAGATCTAGCGTTTTCATATAATGTATATCCAAGCAAATGGAAAAAATCTGTGGGATTTTGTGCTTGCCAATAGAACTCAACTTGCGATAGAACAGTACGCATTTCGGTTATGGTCGGATGTAACAAATTTAGAATTCGTCCGCAATCTGATACAACAGATCCAAATATTTTAATTTCCTACAAACGTGGATCATCGTATTCTCATGATAATATGTATAATGGTCATACATGTTCAGGATCTATGGGTTGTTATGGTGAACAAGATCATGGTGTATTAGGACATGTATATTCACCGCCTGATACTAACAGTTCACATAATATGACGGAAATACATATAAATTCATGTCAAGATTGGGATCTTGGTTATGTACCTGTAGCTAATTTATCTAAAGTGAATTTATTGACTGTGTTTGTGCACGAAATTGGGAGTGCACTTGGAATTGCACAAAATAAGGAACGAAATTCAATTATCAATCCTGGTTATCATGCAAAACATCCAGTACCACTATATAGAGATGATCTGCTATTCGAAATCTATATGGTCTGAAATAATTTACTCGAAACAATCCTTCTATACGAACTGCGACTGCGGCAATGACATCAACAACTATATCGAAAAAACCAGTTCAAATAACGTCAAAAACATCAACAGTACGATCATCAAAAAGTGAATTTTTACCAGCAGATGATTTATAAAACATTAAATCGCTTAAAATATTTTTAATTGTACGCTTCCAGTTATACGTATTTTATTTGAAATATGTTTGGATCATGGATTTAAATATATTAATGTATGGACCGACAATGAAAATTACAGATTGGGTACCATTTCTTCCATCAAATTTCACTGAAGTACAAACAATTTATCAACGCCCATCTGGTGATGTTATGCTTTTTAGTGATAATTTGATGTACATGATTGAATTTCCTTCACTTCGACTGCATAATGGCTGGCCTCAGGTGATACCTTACAGTACAAATGCAAATCTTAGCGCGGCAGTAAATTCTTATAGAGGTCGAACATATTTATTTTAGAAAAATGGACTTTGCGTTGAAATATCCGAATGTTCGTTCAATATAATAAATCACGGGCAAATATCAAACAGAAAGGGCAACTACACTTATCTGCTCGCTGTCTAGAGTGCGAATAGTTTAGTGCAACTACGTCCAACATATGTATTTACGATACATAACTAGTAAAAATAAAAGTAACATTCTTTAGCGGTGACGATGAAGACATTTTATCATCAAGCGATGATGATAGTGGCGACTACTTTACGTTTATCACTGAGCGTTATAGAAAAATATTTCATAAGTCGTCCAAGAACAATAATAAAAAAATTTCAATTGGTAAATACCTTACGTCGTTTCGAGTAATTTTTCATTCTTTTCAATTTTATTTGTAGGTAGTGCACCAATATTCCGATAATGAATTTATAAAGCATTTTCGAATTAGTCGAAATATAGCATTTAATTTAATTGCAAAGTTTACAAGTGAGTCTTTGGTTTTCTGGTCACCAAACCTCATCATTTCGTGATGTTGCAGATGATTTGTTTCAGTTCGCTTTACGATGTTATAATCAGAGTAACATTATTTTTAAGTAATGTTGCCAAAGATGTAATTTATTAGCCAAATGAACAACATAAAGAAAAAACTAAGGACTATTATTACGAACGAAAGGGGTTCCCAATATTATAGGTAAATAAACTTTAACTGAAAGTTACTTGTTATAAATTTGTTTTGATTTCAGGTAGTATTGATTGATGCCATATTAAAATTGATAAACCCAGAGAGAGGCACGTGGATTATTTTAATCGAAAAAGTTTCTATTCCATTATTTTAAAAGGAATATGTTTCGAGGAATTAAATTTTATTGACATCTTTATTGGTTTTCTCGGATCAGCTCATGATGCAAATGTTTTCAGTAATTCCTCACTGTCAAACCATTTAAAAGGAATAGGTGATGATAGTATTAAACAAGTATATTTAAAAGTGATTTATTGAATTCATTTTGATCTTAGCCAATTATATATTGGGCGATGGTGCTTACCAACTATTTCCCCAATTAATGACTCCATATCGTGATAATGGTCACTTAACAGCAGGACAAAAACATTATAACAGATTATTGAGTTCTTGTAGAGTGGACATTGAACATTGAACGTACTTTTTGACTACTAAAGCAACGGTTTCGTCAACTCTACCACTTGAACCTGCGTGATCATGAACGGATTTGAAATTTCATAAGAGCTTGTTCTGTTTTACATATAGCTAACAAAGATGATTGTGTTATATTTCAATCGGATATAAATCCAAACAGAGCGATTTTTTTTCTTTGTATAAAATAAAATTTTAGTTTCAGAACTTAAAGGTCGGCTGGAAGAAATCAAAATTAGATTCCTCATATACTGAAATACAGATATGTTAAATTTACAATGCATTTTACTAATATCGCACGTAAATCAAAATCACTATCATATAACCTAAAATCATTCGATATATTAAATTCATTCATATGCAACTTGTCACAGAGAAACTTCAAGTGTGTCTTGCGCTATCTTCAAAATATATAACTAACATAATTAGAGCGGCGAGCCCCTGACTAATCTAAAGCACTTAATCAACATATTAGAAATGACGTGTTATTAGTTGCATATCGTTGCATGTTTATTTTACCTATACTACGTATAGGTATAAGAAAGATATACCATTCATGTTTTCAGATGTTATCTCAGTAATATTTAAGGGATTAACCCAGATTAACAAAATCGCTTGTCTCATCAGAGTAATTTGACCTTGAATTTTTTTCTACCCTAAATATCTTGGTGAAAGTTGGAAAAATGAAACTTGGGGAGCGTGTGTAAGTCTAAGAGACCTCAATTCTGTCAATGTGAATAACTGAATATACTAAACTAATTTTGAGTAAAAATACATTTTACAAAAACTGTTTAGTAACATCCTGTATATTTTATACTGTTCGATAGCGCTTCTATTTAAAATGATACCACACATCAGGGTCTAACTATTATCCTTTCCAAAATCTGACGCTTAATAACTTAAACAACTTGTCACCATGGCAACCGACATTCAACAATCATATACATGTAAGGCATTATAGCACATATATGCAAAGTTAGTGGAAAAATTATTTTTCGTTGTATGAGACATATAGACTGTACTTTTGTAACTGAATAAATGTTGTTATCAGCGGCGGGAGCACATTATAATTTTGGGAGGGAGCACATTATAATTTCAACAAAATGATTATTTTGTTGAGAAATTCAGTATATTGTATTATGCGTCGAATGAATAGTGTCATCCATGCAAGTGGTGTAAAACGCGACGTTGCCACATTTAAAATTTTACAAACTTTTTGAAATACTTCAGAAACTATAAAAGATAGGACACTCGATTAAACCTTATTATATAGGTTACCAAAAGCTCGTTCAATTTTATTTGAAACATTGTTTCTAAAATTACAATTTAATATATACACAGGCTGTTTTTGTTTTGTAAACGTTGCGATCCATTTACTTGAAACCGGAAATTGTACTACATTAAATATCTCGGTTCCTATGAAAGTAGAAAAAATAAAACTTGAAGAACAAGTGCAAGACTCAGGGACCTCAATTTTGTTAAAAGTCAAACTGAAAGTTTCAAGAGTTTTGTTTTATGCGAAATACAATGAAACGAATGACTTTCACTATATGAAAGATGGGGTGGCGATCACGTCCACGAAGTTTTATTTAATCTGTTACGTATGGTTAGATTAGTTTATGTTTATTCTCAGTTGATTCCTATTTATAATTTGATTAAATATATATATATATATAAGTACATAAAAGTGATATATTCGTTCATCGCTTCCGATGATTCCTGTGGCAAGTTGATTGTATTCAAAATATCTGTAATGATATTCTCTAGAACAATGGAAAGAACAAAAATCGATATTTTGTTTAAAAATACCCTATAAGATGTAATGACTTATTTAAACCAATTGTGTTATTTTTTTGTAATTGTTTCACTTTAACTAAAATTACGGTAAACGGTTTCTTCCTTATGAATAAAGTACAAATATATTTTAATTGCATATAAACAAAATCTTACGATGAATAAAAACTTGGAAGTATATCTACATAAGTTCCGTCTTTATATCACGGATATTCAGCAACTGATTCTCTATTAACAATTGACTTTCGAATATTTCCAGCTTAACCTCTTCGGTGCACCTCTCAAATTTCAGCATATCACGTGAATCATCCATATCTTTTATTTGTTTTTGTAAAATTAGATCGTTTTGTAGTGCAGTTTCTAAATTACTCTTTTCTGTAAAATCGGAAGCTTTCTCTTCAATGTGAATTCGTTTGTGAGCCAAGCAATTAGCTCTTTGTCCAGTTTTGAAATTACATGATGTACACTCGAAAGACTTCTCTTCTGAATAAGTTAGTTTCTGTTCTAGATCTCCCTTTACTTCACTTTTCAAACCATATTCCATACACTCAAAAGGCCTTTTTCCTGTATGGATTCTTATGTGTCCTACAAGATTTCCTTTATATGCAGTTCTAAAACCGCATTCCGCACACTCGAGAAGCTTCTCTCCGCTATGAGATCGTTTGTGTTTTACAAGATTTGCTTTGTATGCAGTTTTGAAATCACATTCCGTACACTCGAAAGGCTTCTCTTCTAAATGACTTCGTTTGTGAATTAGAAGAGTTTCTTTTCGTGCAGTTTTGAAACCACATTCCATACACTTAAAAGGCTTTTTTCCTGCATGGATTCGCATATGTCCTACAAGGTTTCCTTTATATGCAGTTCTGAAACCACATATCGCACACTCGAGAAGCTTCTCTCCGCTATGAGTTTGTTTGTGTTTTACAAGATTTGCTTTATATACAGTTTTGAAATCACATTCCGTACACTCAAAAGGCTTCTTTTCTAAATGACTTCGTTCGTGAATTAGAAGAGTTTGTTTTCGTGCACTTTTGAAATCACATTCTGTACACTCAAAAGGCTTCTCTCCGCTATGATTTCGTTTGTGGCTTAAAAGAGTTCCTTTGTGTGCAGTTTTGAAACCACATTCTGTACACTCAAAGGGCTTTTCTCCGCTATGACTTCGTTTGTGGCTTATAAGACTTGCTTTGTGTGCAGTTTTGAAATCACATTCCGTACACTTGAACGGCTTCTCTCCTGAATGAGTCCATTTGTGGCTTGAAAGATTTCGTTTTAGTGCAGTTTTGAAATCACATTCTGTACACTCAAAAGGCTTCTCTCCGGTATGAGTTCGCTTGTGTCTTAGAAGACTATCTTTGTGTGCAGTTTTAAACTCACATTCCGTACACTTGAAAGGCTTTTGTTCTGAATGAGTTCCTTTAGAACTTAGATTTTCTTTTTGTGTAGTTTGGAAACCACGTTCCGTGCATATATTCACCAATTGATTGTCTATTAACAAATGACTTTCAGATACTTCCAACTTGACCGCTTCGGTGCAACTCTCAATTTCCAATATATGACGTGAATCATCCAAATCTTCTATTTGTTTTTGGAAAGCTAAACCGTTTTGGCTTGAAATTTCTAAATTACTGTTCTCTGCAAAATCGGAAGACTTTTCTTCAGTATGAGTTTGTTTGTGAACAAACCACTTAGTTCTCTGTCCAGTCTTGAAATCAGATTCTATACACTCGACAAGCCTCTTTCCGCTATGAGTTCGTTTGTGTTTTACAAGATTTGCTTTGTATGCAGTTTTGAAATCACATTCCGTACACTCAAAAGGCTTCTCTTCTAAATGACTTCGTTTGTGGCTTAGAAGATTGTGGTTTTGAGCAGTTTTGAAACCACATTTTGTACACTCAAAAGGCTTCTCTCCGCTGTGAGTTCGTTTGTGTCTTAGAAGACTTGTTTCATGTCCAGTTGTGAAATCACATTCCGTACACTCGAAAGGTTTCTCTTCTGTATGAGTTCGTTTATGGCTTAAAAGACTTGCTTTGTGTGCAGTTTTGAAATCACATTCCGTACACTCGAAAGGTTTTTCTTCTGTATGAGTTCGTTTGTGTCTTAGAAGACTTCTTTCATGTGCAGTTTTGAAATCACATTCCCTACACTCGAAAGGTTTCTCTCTGTTATGAGTTAGTTTGTGGTTTAAAAGAGTTTGTTTGTTTGCAGTCTTGAAACCACATTCTGTACAGTCAAAAGGCTTCTCTCTGCTGTGAGTTCGTTTGTGTGTTATAAGACTTTTTTTGTATGCAGTTTTGAAGTAACATTCCGTACACTCGAAAGGCTTCTCATCACATTTCCTATATTCGAGAGATTTCTCTTCAGTGCGAATTCCATCGGAAGTTGCATTTGCATGTATTTGCCTTCTTTTAAAATCAACCTCCGTGTATTGAAAATATTTATCACCTGTATCAAATCGCTCATCTAGTAGCAAATGTGGATATTTTGCAATTTTGAAATTATAGTGTGGTGTCGAAAGTTTTTCTCCGAACTGAATGAATGTAGAATTTATTATATTGGTTACATTAGCTGTTTGACAATTACATTTCACAGAATGACAAATATTCTTACTCATCGTAGAATCGTAACTATACAGGTCTGAAAAATTACATTTTTCTGGTTTTAGTCTTTTATCGTGATCAAAATCTTCAGATTGATCACTTTTAATTTGTTTGGCGTGCATCGAGGAGTCTCTTGTATTTTTCCAATTGTCATTCAAGTAATCTATTCCTAATAGTTCTGTATCGGCTATTTCTATTTTAATGTCAGTATCTGACACGTTTCGAAGTTGCGCTGAGACTAATTCGTCTGTCATGTTATATTAGCTTTGTATACGTTTATGTCCCCAAAGTATCGTATAAACGTTAGAAACTGTAGTAACACGTAGTACGAAATGCTTGGCTCTTGAAAATACCAATTATTGTAATACTAATAAAAGCAAATATTAGAATAAATTGCAATGATTAGTTCAAATGATTTTACTTGATTTTATGTCCGTCTATATGACGCAAATACTGGATAGAAATGAACTACTAACAAAATTCGCTTTTTAGTTAAAAATATTTTATATTAGCAAAAAAAAATGTTTGATCTATTTAACACAAAATATGTAGCGTAATGAGCCATTTCTCAAATTCTTTGTTTAAGGTTATTTACTTATTTATTATAATAATCGTGTTTTTACTAACTCCGCTACGAGTTAGTTAAAACAAAATGAGTTACCAGCAAAAATATTTTTACTTGCAATATCCAACTTTAATATTTGTACGAAATAAATATATTGTACGAAATACAAGTCATTAAAACATTTCGACAAAATTTCGTATTTTGTGTAAATGTTGAGATGTCTCAGTTTTGTATCTGAACGAAAATATTTAGGTAACTAGTTTTAATGATAAATAAATTAAATTATATTGAAAATAATATAAAAATAAGTAAACATGTTCTAAAGATAACTTTCTAATATATAAAATAGTTTGCGCAAGGGCAAAATTTACGTTCTTGTAGTTATAATCATAACAGAGCTTAAGTCAACGCTATTTTATAAAATATGGGACCAATCAAAAGACACTCCATCATAATTTCACATCACGTGACCGAACGAACATTGTGCTAGACGAAGGGAGTACTATTTAAGATGTTTAACCCCTACAATTGGGCATCATAGACTGATTGAAAAAGAATTATAAGGTCACAAACGATTCTTACCCCCGACAAAAGGCTTAATTTTATCGCATTTTTATACAGTACTAGCGGACCCGGCAAACATTGTTTTGTCCCCCATCTGGTCACCATATTTGCCAACGGCGTGAACAGGACCGCTATCCGCACTACTGTGGCCTGTGGCCGC
>WYDF02034180.1:0-12698 GCA_009867245.2 Adranes taylori | reverse complement strand
TTTGTGGTATACATGACCTGCCTTTGAGAGGCCAAGAAAGTCATGAAGGTGTTTTTGAAAACTTGATCAAACTCAAAATTGATACTGATGACCACATTTTAAAAGAGCACATAGAAAAACGCGCACAAAATGCCACTTACATATCAGCACAGATTCAGAATGAAATAATCGGCATTTGTGGGCACGACATGAGAGGCGACATCAGTACTGACGTAACGAAAGCATGTGCTTACAGTATCCTGGCTGATATATCAAGGAAAGCGCAACTATCCATTGGTTTTAAATTTTTTGACGAAGCAAAGATGATGGTTCGTGGGGAATTTCTAAGTCTTGTAGAGTTGACTGAAATAGATGCAAACTCGGTAGCATTTGCAATTAACAACTTTGTAGATAAAGTAGGGCTTGATCCAGAAAAGTGCGGGGGTCAAGGATATGATGAGTGTTGGACTATGGCAGGAAATGACGGAGGTGTCCAGAAAATTTTACAACAGAAAAGTATACGAAAGCGCTCTGTACTCTGCGCTCTGTACTTTCACTGTGCTAGCCACAAACTGACCTTAGTCGTAAGCGAAATAGCTGTGATACGGAATACGGTCTCCAAAATAAAACAAATAATAAGATTCTTGGTTCTGGAAGCTAAGGATAAATTTACGAAAGACATGTTGTTAAGATTTTGCGAGAACTCCCGTAGGCTACTTCTGAAATAAATTTAGATAAGTATAGGTTCAAATAGCATTGCAAGTTATTATTTTTAGCATTTTCAAATTTTTGAATTTTTTAAAATAAGAAACGTTATCTTATTTTTCTAAAATTTGCAGAACAGAATGTTAGAGAGAAGAGATCCTAAGTACAATGTTAAAGTACAGTTTATTGGATTAGACCCTAGAGAACTAAACTTCTACTGATACTGTTAATTTCAAAACAGATTTATTACATTATACATTAAACCGGATTAGTAAGAAAAAGCTGTTTTACTTATTTTGACGATAAAAAAAAATGGTTTACAAAATAATTAACATTTTGTCCTCTTTATTAACCAACTGAATAAAAAAATTGTTTATCTATAAATTTCATTTTATATTTCGGTGGACATGGCGGTGACAAGTTTAAACGCCACATGGGGTACCACCAGACCTTTCCACGACACTAAATTAGGTATTTCATTCTTTAAAACAGACTTTAGTATTCTATTTTATAAATTAAGACATAAAAAACTATTAAAGAATGATTTGTTTACAAAATGCAAACATACTTTAATGGCCTTTATATCGTTAGCACATTGTTTGAAAAAAAAAATGGTAATAAGGAATTTCAAATTTTATTTAAGTACTTGATTTTTGGAAAGTCACATCAGGTATCAATGAGAACACTCTTAATATATTTCACATTTACTAAAGGATTTCCAAAAATTGACAAATTAATTTATGTAAATAAAACGAACCCATCAAATTAAGGACGCAAATTGTATCCGAAAAACCTTAAAAGTTATGCCACCGTTGGTAATCTACATCTATCAGGTTGATATTTTCTTCAAAGAGGGCAGGGTGAGTTACAGGGTTGAGTATTTCACCCCGAAATCAACAGTTGCCTCGTTAACAAGTGCGTATTAGGACTCGTAATAAGAGATTATATATCAATATATTATTTTAGTCTGATAACATTGTGAAATTGTTTACAAATAATAGCGAAAAGTAGTATAATGTTAATGAAATCAATAGCTATGGCGCCTAGAAATGAGAAAATCAATTCGCGGGTGCGATATATCCGTTTGCGCCAGCCAACTCGCGCCGGCGAGCGTGAGAGAAGATATAGAAATTCCCATGCGTTCAAATGAGATAGCAACAGCCTTGCACTACTAACCTTGTATCGTTCGCTGCGTGGTCGACAGTTTCTGATTATTCGAAGACATTATTTTCCACACTTGCACGCCTCGCTAACGCTAATCGGTTTACCGCAAAAAACTAAACACAAACCACGTTACGCACACCGTTGTTTAAACTCACCGTTTAACTAGAGCCTGGCACACATTTGGGGCGTTATTTAATATAATAATCGTTCGACAGATTAGGAAAAAATCAAAATCGCGTCGCACTGCTACGAAACTGACACTCAATCGCTGATGATCGTCGCAACGCAAAACACACACGACGAATACGTACGAACGCGTTTTCTGGTTGACTCTGCGTACGCGCGTGGCACTACGATTATGTATATGTATATTGCGCTTGTGTGTTTATATGAATATTCTACAAGCGAACGGCGGCAATACCAATCATTAGTGACGTTAAGTTGCTTGCAGTTGGTATTGTTGGTTGGTAGTATTAATTTTACTTTAGAATCTCTCGCGTCGCGAGACACTATTCGAGCTGGAGGCACTGCTATGTAATTGCTGCACTGCTGTTCTCACTGCATGCGAGATCGGTGTTGCCATATGTTCAAATAAATTACAGATTGCGTAATCACAATACCATAAGAAAACGTTATCAGTACTTTTCACCTTATTACTCACATGTTATTATTCTAATATGTAGTAGCCACTAAATTCAAAAAAAAAAACCAAAATCATCTAAACACGTCCAAAAATATTATATCGAAACCACCACTAGTTGCACAAAATGGAAACTTCTATTTCATGACGAATTTGTAATGACGATATCAAGATTAATACAATATGCGCCCGACTAAACCCAGTTAGAGTAGGAGATGTCACCCAAAAGAGACTTTGTCACAACTGGTATAGTCAATTGTTGTTAATACTCTGCAACGGAGTGTCTCTCTATAAATATAAAAAGATACGCTCGATACACTGACTGACTCATCAACGCCCAGCCCAAACCCTTATACCTAGAAATTTAGCAAAAGCTTCTCCTTATGACGTAAGCACCCAATAAGAGGTGATTTTTCGAAATTCGACCCCAAAGGGGGTTAAAGTTTTAGGTTATTTCGGAACCATTTTAAACGTAGAAGCTTGAAATTCGGCTGAAAGTTTCTTTGTTAAAATCTATTCGAAAATCTATTCTGATTTTCGGTTTTTGAAGGGTTAAAAACTGGGCGAAGGTGTATAAAACAAAAATTAAAAGTACGGTATCTCAGAAACCAATTAGCTTACGAAGTTGCAATTTGACAAGAATTTTCTTCGTTAAAATCCATTACACAATGTGAGATGAAATTTTGATTTGCAGCTATTGAAGGGTTAAAAGCGGGGTCGTATAAAACGATAGCCCTATCTCGGATACCAATTGGGTTAGGAAGTTAAATCTTGGAAAGAATATTCTTCATTAAAATCCATTAGATTGTTGTAAGACGAAATTTTAATTCTCAGCTCTTCAAGGGATAAAAGCAGGGGTCATATTGAGTAAAAATTAAATTAACCGTATTTCAGAAACCAATTATCTTATTCTTGCCACAACAGAACATCAACTTCTACACCATTCAACCGATCGCCATGAAAATTAATATACATGGCCGCGGCAATGTGGGCAGCAGAGCTGTCCGCGCCGTAGAAGCGGCCCAGGCCACGGCAATGCGGATATCAGGGCTGTCGCTGATACGTTGATATTTACATCAATGTATATCATCAGCGTTACGCTTGGAACTCCTATAAAACTAGTATACTGCTTCTACACTCGTTAAAGAGACTGCCTTAAGCCAAATTGTTGGAAATGCGGTGCCCGCGGGCATTAGGGTGTCCGCAAAGCAATTTCGAAATGCCCACCGTTCAAATATCTAAATTATTTTTTTTTATATTTGTACGCCAAACAATTTGTACAATACCTTAAAATACAGAACCCTTTATCTCCTGATCATTAGAACGTAATTTTAGATGACGTCAGAAACTTAGATCAGGAATAGCAGAAGCTTAGATCGAGGGAGAAATAAATGCTTCCTTGAAAAGTTATTCGAATTTTGTCCATCATTATTGTGTACGAGTAAAATTATGATCTGAGGTAATTTGTAGGTTCTGATCTTAACTAAGTGGTTCTTGTTTGACTTTTTGCTTGAATCATTAGGCGTGAAATGGCTACAATGTTTGTTACGCAAAAAAAAGGACTACACGCAAAACAATTCATTTATTTGTATCTACGATTCGTAATGCAATCAATTTTCCCGAGTGTCAATTTATTGAAGGCTTTTTTGGATATTTATTATGAATCAATATACTCGTATTTTAAAAATTAATCAAGTAGGTGGACACTACATAGTGCTTCTCTTGTAGTAGTATATTAACAAAGCTATAATGGGTAGCAATTTTTTGACCTTACAGATCTAGCCCGTAAACTTAAGGTTGTAAATAAAGATATAATATTATTATTCCAAGAATGAAAGGAATTTAGTTCAATATTTCAATCAAACATAAGGTTTTTTTTTAGAGAAACTCCGATCTATCGGAATTAGGGCACCATTGTATAGGTGGTTAAGCTCATATCTAACTGATAGGAAAGCCTTCACTGAAGTAAACGGGGTGAGCTCTCTAAAATATAACGTACACCTGGGAGGGATTCTTCTATCGGCCCACTACTTTTGGTAATATTCATCAACGATCTCCCCACACATATCAGTGGCAGCCACATGGTCCTTTAGGCGGATGACACAACAGTGATTGTTAAGGCTGCAAACCATATCCAGTTGAACACTAAAATGCATCAAGTTATCATTGAATTTGAAATCCGGTGTTTTAAGAACACAATTGGTGAACGTGAACAAAACCATGTACATGCGATTTTTCTCCAAATACCAACCAAGCCCAACAATATCAGATCTGAATGTAACAACCACGCCCGCATCTTAGGAATCACGATAGACAACAATATTAGCTGGGCTCCACATATAGACGCGTTATACAAAAAAAAAATGCCGCCACATTTGCTATAATAGGGCTGCAATTCGTCCGGATTTCCCCGGATTTGTCCTAGTTGGAAGTGCATCTGGAAGTATCACTTTTTGCATCTAAGAAATTTTGAGTAAAGAAACAACGGTGCTCATGCTCCAAAATTAGATTGATTTATTCAGCAAACAAATAAAAATTAAGTAGTGATGCGTTTCGGTACGACTACTGTGTCATCTTCAAACTTATTAAGTTAAATGTTGAAATTCAGTATTATAAGGAAACGTTTCTTTTAAAGAAATTACCATAATAAATCTGGTTTAACAACTCAATTTCGTTATTCCATAAATTAGTTTATGGAAAAACGGATTAATTAATTTTGGTCATCCAAAATTAATTAATCCAATGAATTTAATCCAGTACAATGTATTTAGACCAAATGCAGTATAGAGTGAATAAATGGATATTTAAAATCCTCATATATGCAAATTTGCATACACTTTGTGTTCTAAAGAAAATTTATAAGAATTTGGTTTACAAAGGCATATAGCGTACTGATATAATATCGGCCTAACACTTCGATGTAATGTATAACGCTCCATTTTACTTGTCCCTCCAGTCTACGCTCGGCCTACTTAAGGCTTAACTCTGGAAAATGATTTCTTCCTCTTTGTTTCGATTAACTATGATAGTCGTTAAAAATGCCTCGGCCGTGGGTCTTCAAAACGCTTCGACCACTGTAACCTAATGTAACCTAACACTTTATATAGGAGAAGGATAAAACATTTGGTGAAAGAAGATTCAAAATAAACTCAAATTTAACACGATATCCAATTTATTTTCAATCTCAAGCATTTATGTGCGAGTGAGATAGTTAGTACTTTTGTAGTACCTACGAATGCTGCATTAAAAGAAATATGAATTAGTTTACATTCAATACTAGCAGTGGCGTGCATTTAAATTTTTTTATTTTGTTAGATTATATTATATAACGTTGGTAGGGGTCAAATAACCCAACTCATTTGGGTAAATAAAATATGACCTGGTAATGGATAGTCGTTTTACGATGGGTTATCATCTAATATATATATATATATATATATATATATATCAATTAATTATAATAAAGGAATTAAGCAAAAATGTTATGCAAATATATGAATTTAATTTACAATTATTTATTAACCATGATGTTCTCTATTAGTTTATAAAAAAAAAGTTGTATGACAATATAAATTTGTTTAATCCTTTTGAAAGAGTTTTATTTTTATTTATTTATTTATTTTAAAATAATTTTTTATAAGTATCTGTACATTCATTATAAACATATAATTTTCTAAAATTTGGCAAAATTTCGATATGTTCCACAATTTCAAAATAATAATGTCCTTTAGTGCACTATATTCACAATTCCTTTTTAATTGCCCCACTATCGTTAAATTGTCATTCATAGATAGTATTGTCCTAATTAGAATAAGTCTAATTCAGTATATTCATAAATTGGGTAAACACTAATAACAAAATGAAGTAGAGTTGTTTCTGTCGACAAAAGTTTCTACATGTACATTAAAAGTTTTTTTGACTTTATAATTAATTTGACAACACGATGTTAAGGTCCAAATCAATAAATGCAAATATAAACAATCTGTCCGTCACCCTGTGTGTTTACACAAAGCGCTCGAATCTTAAATTTCGTAAACACTAATATATCAAAATCCTTGAATCCAAAAAAAAATCTCAATATTTCCGAAATTTCAAAATTTTCGACTCTCAACATTTTCGCAAAATTACTTGCTCCAATTCATATATCTCAAAACTTTCTTATTTTAAATCCCTATAAAATCCAAATATAATCAACATCATATAAATTCCTATATCAATAAATCCCTCAGCCAAAATACCCCCCACATTAATTTAGAAAACAAAACTAAGAAAGGATTGGTACCCTAACGGGTTCGCTATAACTTTAACACATTTATAAAGAATTTTCAACACATCCAACTTGTTGTTATATACTTCCCAATATGATCATACGGTTCACAACATAATAATATATTTGACAAAGATTTCAAATGAACTCGGTCCATGTAGCAGTACCCATTTCAGCGTTGCTGGTCTCTAAACCCTTGAATAAACTTTCTTAAATAACAAGTAAAAGAGAATTAGTTACTGAATGTAACTAACCTCAGCATTAGTGACGTGCAAAGCCGTGCCGATGTTCTTATTCTACCTTCAAAAAATCTGGCTTCATTCCAGGTAGTCCAAACCTGATGTTCTCCCTCATAAATTCCTCAGGATGTTCAGTTTTTTTCTTTTATTCTCCACGACTGACCAGATTCACACCGGACCGATGTTAATAGATCTGCTACTCCTTTTAAATCACCTCAAGATTGATGCATCTCACATCTAGATCCAAAAATCCTTAGAATGTGGTTAGCTGATTTTCAGCTGATTCTAGGGAGACCTCTTCAGGCCATTCTCCACTAAATTTCTAATGAAGGAACACTGATTCCATTTATTTTTGATGATTTATTTGTATTTGATTAGCAATATGGCGTACTAAACCTTTTTCTAAGGCATTCGAGAACCGTAAGATGTGGTCGTTAGTAAATTTTCTTTGTTAAAAATCTCGACCAATCAACTTTCCATGAACATGTGTGACATCATCAGTCCTAATTTCAAAATTTCCTAATTAAACTTTTCTAGGCTTGATTAAGCGGCTATTTACCACTATCCTCTTCTTACATAATTTCCCTTCATACTGAGTATTGTTTTCACTTTCCATTCTTAATTTTTTCTACTTTTCTCTAGCCATTATTGAAAAATTAACTTTATAATGTTCTGGACGTCATAAGAATCAGCTGCATTTTATGATTTTCAATCCTGTAATAAATGGGACTGTATTCGGATATTCAATCCCCCTCGCTTATTTTCTTGATAACTAGTATAGTATTTCATTGTTAGTGTCCGTTCTCAATCTGTTGGTTTGAACTAATAAATGACTGTTCTTACTTAACCTATTCCAAAGATTAAAAAAATTACATTAACATTGTTTCCAAATATAATAAATACTTTATTTGTAGGGTTTAACCGCACAGCGAATCGTATATTTTTTATTCCCCAATTCTTTTTAATAAACTGTCTTAGTTTTTAGCGCTACCCTTAAAAGCTACTGAGTTGCAATGATGTAGAAATTTGTAAGTTATGTAGTTCCTGAAGGAGTCTTCCAAATCATGGATAATATTCATGAAGTCGTTATTCTATAATAAAAGTTGTTTTCTTCTATTTCTTCTAAGTATCCCTTAATCGAAGGGTAACTTCTTCTATATAATTTCTCTATTAGGCTAAACTAATATTTTTACGTAGTTATCTAATGCGATAGATTCCTACTCTAAAACTACCCGTTATAAATGATATCCTGCGTCTATACTTGTAAAAAGAGAGTGTTGACAACGGCTACTCCTATGCCAGAAACATGTGTCCACCTTGCCTCAATTTTCTTATAATTCCTTATCTTTTAAAATTGTCGAAATTAACACTTATCTATTTAAAATTTGTCTTACTGCTAGATAGTAAATACTACTTATATTCGTTATTATTTTATTTTTGTTTAAAAACAATTTCTTAAGAAGTCCGGGGAAAAAACTCGATTTCACCAAATGCCCAGGGATTTTCAAGTTATTGTCCGGCGTCCCCTAGCTATAACTCACCTTAAATTGGAATGAAAACACGTGGACCTCATTAACGTTTACTATGCATTAGTATATTCCACCCTCAGGTATAACATCTTAGCATGGGAGCAGTCTGCGGAGGTGTGTGTATACTCTTAATCCTACAGAAAAAATACTAAGAATGATTTATAATATACCCTTTAGGGATAGCTGCCACCCGATATTTATAGCCAACAAACTACTGACAGTGGTCTCAATCAGTATACTGACCGCAAGTCGTTTTTCAAACAATGCATAATTTTACGTTAAATAATTCGAAGCACAAGTACTACACCAGGAGTGTTTTTTAAATAATTGTGCCATATCATTATTCGACCTTCAAAAAATCTCCAATATGTGCTGGAGCATAAATATTTAACCATTTACCGCTTGCAATTAAATAAGACTGCAAATATATATTCAATTGCACTCTGAAAGCTTTTCTAATTGAATATTACGTTTATTCGATGAGAGAATTTTTTGATCTGGCCACGTAAAGATGTCTCTATCACTCAACTACGTATGAATTAATATTTTATTATATTTGTTGTTTTATGTTCTTTCTGTTATTCATTGTTTGTACATGTTAATGAATTAATTTGACGTCTGTAATAATTATTAGTGCAAATAAAGTTGTTTCTATCTATTTAGGTTGAATAATAAATTTAGTTCGATATTTCCGTTGAACTCCGTTATTAACAATTAACAATACAACAAAACAAAATAAAACTGCATGTAAAAATTTAACATCATTTTAATTAAAATATTTAATGTCGTCTATCAAATACATTTTGCACATCTTTTACATATTAAAGTACATTTGTTTTAGTTGGAAGATGGCCTTAAATAACTACCAAAATATAGATCAATTGTGCTAATATATTAAAATATTGGATATTTGTAATCTAACTTCCAGGAAGCTTTCTTTACCTTTAGAGAAAAGAGCATTCACAAAATAATGCTTATAGATATTATAAATTTTATCCAAATTTTTGTCTGAGTGAAAAATCAGGTTACGGCAACATTGTTTATTCTCACCCAAAATACAGCGCTCCAAGTAGTAAAAACCTTAATTATATCTATCTGCAGTTTTACTGTTTCCTTTGCGCTTACAGAAATCCTGCTGTTGTTTGAAAAGTATGTTATTTCAGGAATAGATGGCGCTATATGATCAAATACTGCTGTAAAAATGTTCTGGAATGAAGTAGAATTAAAACATTTTATTTTATTTAGTTTTTTATTTTTAGCAACAAAAAAAATATTTTTTCGCAAATGATACACATAACTTAAAAATTACGAATCTCTAAAGCATCTGTACCTAAGATATTTGTGTGATGTTTCGTATCGTATACTCTTAACTAGAGCTGTTGCTAGGGTTTTCATTTCCCTGGTACAGTCAGTTTAGTATTAAAATTTAAAAAAAAGGTGATATGTATATTTAAGATATTAGATAACATAGGTTCTTTGAAGTTATAATTGAATCTCACAAAAAACAGAATTAAGAAATAAGAATGCGTATAAGAAATTAATGCAAGAATTAATATAACTAAGGTGTCGTGGACCATTACAATTAAATTATATGAAACAAATTGTCGCCTTCATCGACGTTTATTTTAAAATTCGTATAAGCGAACGTTTTCGGGAACTAGGCCCTGTATGAAGCTAAAAATTTGTTAACAACATCAAAAGTCATGTCTAAATCCAACAAAACACATATGAAATAAATTATAATTAAAATTCTCTACCTTTTGGTCGAGTGACAAACTACTACGTCTCCAACACTGAATTTTCATCGTTGAACACGTCAAAGTCAATATGTTAGTCCATATGTCAATTTGTTAGCTACAAATCAGGATATTGTTACTTGAGGTACTCACGATAGTCGTTCTTTCGCTAATGATAGATTTTATAATTTAAATTACAATGTTAAACATATTTTTAATGTACCTATTACACAGGTTCATACTTTTAATTATTGAATTTTGAACTGTTCAGAAGTTGTTTTTGATCCAGATGAAGTAGAATTCTTGAAACTTGGCTTAAAGTTTAGTTCAACACAAAATTTTAATAATAAATTAATTAAAGATTTGGCAATAGATACCGAAAACCTAATAAGTAATTTTAATTCAAACTATGCAGATTTTGTTCGAGAATGTAACCTAAATAGATTTAATAAATGCAAGAGAAAAAAGAACAAAAATTCATCCTCCAATGGTTTAGTTAAACAAATACTATCCAAAGTCAAAGATAATGAATTGGTCATTAGCAAAGCAGATAAAGGAAATTGCATTGTGATTTTGTCCAGACAGAATTATAACGCAAAAGTCTTGGATTTCCTGGACAAGAATAACTTCATAAGTTCCAATAATTCACATGTTCAACAGGTCATAAAATTAAAGACCGATATACATGAATTTAAGGACCAGAATCTATATAAAGAATTTCAGATGCTAAGTATGAATGATTCAATTCCACGATTGTTTGGTCTTTGTAAAATTCATAAAGGGAATAATTTTCCTATTAGACCAGTTGATAGCTATACTAATTCATAGTTTATCTTCTCAGTGAAAAATATATCTCTTCCATCTGAATTCTTACTTGTTTGCTTTGACGTCACTAATTTATATACGTCAGTCTCCATAAATAACTCCATCCTAATTGATGAACAAAAACTTTCGGATAACAATATAGATTTTGATACTAAAATTACTATTATTGAACTTTTAAATGTTTGTCTTAAACAAAACTTTTTCAAATTCGATAACAAAGTCTATATGGCCCCGGATGGCTTGGCAATGGGCTCATCTCTCAGTCCTATCTTGGCCAACTTATTCATGGATAATTTAGAATTCAATAATTCAATAATTTTCTTCACCAAAGATAATTTGGTTTTTAAATTATAAATTGTGATATTGCATATGTGATTGCTCATGGCTAGTTTTAGTTTGTTGAATACTGAATTTGAGTTTTAAGAATCGCGAACCAGTTCCGTCAATACGTTAAGTTGGTTACAGAACTAACGCCATCATATAAACCAAAATAACACCAACTTTGGCACGAAAAGAATGACTTTGACGGGTTCAACGATGAAAATTCAGTGTTCAACAAATATGGAGACGTAGTAGTTTGTCACTCGACCAAAAGGCAATCTAACCTATAAAATTCCAAAATTCTTGCCAATCTTTTTCCATAATCTGAGTGGATACGACACACATTTATTCATAAATGATCTTGCTGAAAGCGGCGAAGAAATTCAACATTATATTTCATTAAATGCCACGATGCGTCTGGCTGCTACAAATAGTTTTGATTTCTACAAGCTCATGAACGACATTAAACTTGTAACCAGCTGGGAAGACGATGGTAATCATAGAGGAGCACGTAGTTTGATAGTAACTTTTCGCGATATGGCAATTTTTTCTGAAAATCTTGTTGCTACTCATTTATTTCCTGTCAAGTATTTATGCGACAAACCCATTTATATTGGTTTTGCGATCCTCGAAGTATCAAAATGGTTAATGTAAGACTTTCTCTATAAATTAATTAAGCCAACTTATGGTTTTGAAACTCACCTATTCAGACCAATAATTTATATAATGATATGAAGTTGATACCCGTTTCGATAGTTGATATCCGATTGCCCGTTTCGATACTTCTAATTTTTTCCCGTCTAATCCATACCAAATTCCACTCCAAAGTAAGCCAGTTCCTGGTCTCATGAAAGATGAATATACAGGGACTTTAATGAATGAATTTCTGGGTCGATGGAAGTTTGAAAACGATCGATATCAATCATTTCCAAAGTTGTTTAATTAAGCTTCGAAAATTGCGAATCATATATGAGAGACCAGAAAGGTAGAAAAAATTCCGATAAACATTTTGGGTGGACGGCCATTTCTGCTATTAAGGTATATTAAGCTTCATCAGCACCCACCTTTTTTATAGATCATCATTGTATTTGTATAAGTGAATATACAATTACTCCGTTCTGAACCTTATTATCGGACAAATATTATTTGATTGAAAACTCTATATATGTTACAAGTAAGCGGGCTGACATTTACAATGTGTTTGTAGGTTAATTTAAAATATTTCCTAAATTACATCTGATTGTCGCATTCTGTTTCTACAATTTTATTCTAATTAATGAAGACTACCAAACT
>WYDF02034179.1:0-26039 GCA_009867245.2 Adranes taylori | reverse complement strand
TAGGTAACAAAAATAAATCAGACAAAACTTTTTTTTACTAAACATGCATAATAAATAATAAATGTTGGGAGTTGGGACCGGGGGCCCCTTCCGGCTGGGGGCCCGTGGCATTTTGCCGACTTGCCACCCTGTAGTTACGCCACTGCATTTAGGTATTCATGCAAATTGGTGTCCTAAACATTTCAGATGGATACGATATATTAATACAAATCATTCGAGGATATTATTACAGATTCACAATCTGTAGAAAATCGTTCGTAAGGTTTCTAACGCCGTAAGGTTTCTCGATGCAAAAAAGAATGTTTTCTAACTTAATTTTAACCGTTTTCATTCGCATTCGCTTTTCTAATCATCATTCTGATAATAATTATAAATAAATTATAATTGACGAAATAATTAGTTAATATTTATCTGCTCTGTTAAAAAAAATTGCAGGAACATTGTATATACGAATTCAACTAAACATTGTCAAAATAGAATTACCTTGATGTCATCAATAACGCCAGCTGTATGATAACGTTTTGTATCATGATGCCTTGAATAACGTTTTAACATAGCTTGTCTATATTGACCTCTTGAAAATGTATCAAAGCTATCCATGGCGAATACACCTTTAATAATATCATACATTAATTTTAACACAAAATTACTTTTATATATTATTGCATGTTTAAACAATGATTCTAGAAAGATTGTTTAAACGCGCTTAAAGGTTATATGGCAACATATAAAAAAGTGGAATATTATATTAAGTATGTGCAATAAATAGTCTAATTAAAAATCAAGTACGTAAATCCCTTTAACCATAATTTTTAATTTTTTCATAAAAACAGTATCTGTATTAAAAATTGTAATTTTGTTTATCTAACATGCATCTATTTTGAAAAAGATCAAAGTTAAGCAAAAATAAATGTTAATACGTTAAAGTAACATAAAAAAGCGCTTGTTTTTGTTTATAATTACTTTAGTGTACTCAAATTTCTTTCGACTATATAATTTGTACCACTTCAAAATGTACAAATAGACTATCAGATGTGTATCAATAGCGCTCTGTAATATATAGTGTTTGAATCCTTTGGCGTTTAAAAAACATTTAATCAGTCATTAGAATTATGCATTTAAATTTTTTACGTATAAGCGTTTGCTCCCAGAACAATTGTTTATTACTATAGTAATTATTACTCGATTATTACTCAATACTTACATGATTATTACTATAGTACTTGACTTTACAATTAGAGCACTAATATTCATTTGGGAGTACATAAATAAGTGAGGTAGTGAGAGAAATGAATGAGATATGGAGAGGTGAGATGGAAATGCCCGCAGAATGGCAGAAAGGAGAAAAAAAATGGTGACAGAGCTGATGTGGAAATCTTTATTGGTGTGGCGATTATGAACGGATTGTACAGATTTTTGCAAAGGTTGGGAAAGTGACATGAATGAGAAAGATGTTTTATCGTGTACACAGACGAGGTTAAAAAGGGGATAGGAACAGCAGATAATGTTGTTACTTCGAATTATGTCGTTACGAGAGAAATAAATTGAGGAAACAAGTTATACATTTTATTTTTGGTTTTGAAATTAGCATTCAACAAATTAATAAGGATTAGGCTGCGGAATAGCATGGAGGAGGTTGGTGAACATAAACAGAGTACTTAAGCATATGTAACAAGATACTATGGTGCGAGCCAGCCGTTAAGTGCATATTTATTTAACTTGTATTAGATTTGTATATGGAATTGGATATTTTGAGTTTCTACGCTAGAAACTATTAAATGAATTTTGAGATAACATATTAATATAAATAAAGATTTGTGAAGATAAATGCTTATTGCTAGCATCGGCAATAGTAAATTGATGATCGATGATGAAGAAATTCGGATTTGGAAAGTGTATTATTGCGAAAAAAAAAATAAGGGGAATTAGTGATTAACAGAAAATGAAAGACGTGAAGAAGCAAGAATGGGAAGAATGTTTAAGAGTCCAGATATAATGGGACACACAAATATATTAGACCTATAAGATTGAAGGCGAAATATTTGACAAAAGATATAAATATGGAGGATAAGATATTAATCGTAGATTTTGATGCGGGAGTATGGAGATAGGTAACAGGTATTGGATGGCCGTTGTTTGTTCTGCATTGAATCGTCTATTCTAAATTTACTGCCCCCACCCCCCCACCATAAATATCGTTTTGTACCAACTAATTCTACTAGCCATGTACGTATATAGCTTTGGCGTATTTGTACAAGCTTAAGTAATTTCTTGCCAGCGAAAGCAAGTAAAGGAAAGCAGAGTTAAGTGAACCGTTAAGCAATTAAGTCAGAATAAACTTAGTGGGCAAAAATCATATGCCATAGCGCTGACTTAGAGTCACGAATATATTGTATTCATTCATCTAGAGCCCGATCATAGGTATCGTATGTCTAGTGCAAACCGGAAAATTTATAGGCCTCGCGCTAAACCAATAACGCACAAATTAGGGGTAGTTCGCGAACGGGTATGGTAATAAGGAACCAAGTTCCTCTTCCCGCACCATTTCCTTAGTCCTTCCCAGAAGGAGCGAAAGAAAACGCGTCGTAAAGGTAAGTTGCTTTACATTCCAATTTCGTATGCTCTTTCGTTTGAATTTTAATCGCGATTTATTGCTGATTAATTTTGTATACTTATCGGCAACATTTTGTCAAAGGTATGCGGTAAATCCACTCAAATTCAGCTGATCTGGACCCGCCCTCTACAGAAAAGGTTGTGTAGGAAATGTGAAATGGATGTAGAGTTCTGGGAACACCTGGATGAAAGGATGGGTAGGAATAAATGAATGGAGAAACAGAAGAAAATGGCACAGAATTTGGAAAGAGTGCTTGGGAAACAATGGAGAGGGGATAGGAATAATAAGAAAAATAGCAAAGGGAATAAAGGGGGGTTTATGAAAAAAATAATCAATGAAGCTAGTTTCTTTCTCCTCTTCTTCGAGGAAGGGTTCGTGGAGAATTTGGTTAAGAATTTATGCTTTTTAAATGATATTTAATTACTTATACTCGGGAGTTTATTATTTATATTAAGTGAACAATGTTATCTATGCCAATAAAGATTGCTATTATATTAGTACTATAAGGCAACTAGAACTATATTATATTAAATGTTCAATTTTTAGTAAAACTCTGCTCTAAAAAATATTAAACGGAAATAATTTAAAGCTAACATATAACTTTTTGAAGTCGCTTAAAAATCGGTATGTATTCAAACCCTTTAGGTGAAATTAGTGTAAAGGCCATTATAAAATGATTAGACATTTTTTAGACAAACCATATAAGATAGCATAGAATAAAAAGTTTAAATAACTAAAGTAATTATAAACAACTATTTATCAATATATTTTAATTTCTACCCTTAATTGTCTATCAAGAATTTCTCGCTGTATGTATCTAATATTTCTAGTATTGTCTAATTTATAAAAATATTTGATAGCTTTGTTTTTTTTTTATTAAAATGTAATTTACAATAATAAATAAAACATTAAGAAGAAACGTTAGAACTGTTCTCATGTCTTGTCAGTTCACAATTAATAATTAGCAGGACAATTTTCTTCTGGCCTTTGCTTATACATTTGTAAATTTATTATGCAGACAATCATCCATTCATTGTCGCTCTGTTTAAATTTCAATACTTTTTACTCTGTCTTACCTAAGATGAAAGCCTTTAATAGCTTTTTCAAATTGTTTTGCGGTTTCTTTTGTCTTTTATGAAGTTTCGTATTTCTTGTTATAGTTTAGTTTGCTCACTTCTGTAATGTATTTTCTAGAATTGCTATTCATCGCTCATTAAAACTCTAGTACAAGAATTATTTAGGTGTTATCTTTCAATGTCTTCTTGAAAATTTCCATGACATATTTGCATACTGATCTGTGGTCAGCAACAATAAACTATTTTCCGTTTAGCTCAAGATCTTTCATATCATACACATAATGAATTCCAATTCTCTTTGTGACGTAGTTAATTAATACTCTAAATTTCAGTATGAATTTAAATACTATAAAAAAATAACTATTTTAATTTATAATCATCAAATATTTTTATAATTTACGCATAAAGCCTTTTAAATTAATAAACATAAGATTTGAGGAGGACATCACAAACGGGGTGATAAGCATTTATTTTTATCATAACTAGATGTTTTTTTATGCATAGAAGCTGTTGGAAGGTATTGGGTGCTCTACAAAGTTATTAACTCACGAATAGTTTCAAAATGTAATTGGTTCAATTTTCTTCCTCTAGAACGCCCATCATTATAAAATTAAAAATGAAAAAAAATACGTTATAAATATCCTTTTAATAGTAATATACTGCGTGCTAAAAACAAAAGGAGACCAAAAATTAGTAGCCCGATTTGAATGGAATTTAATACATTAAGGAATTTAATCCATCAAATAAAAATGCCTCGTTAAACAAAATAAGTTATCCAGTAATGAGTGTACCCTAAATTGGTCTTTATTGAACAAGCACGTAACGCAATTACTTATGCACTAACTTGGCTGTACCTTAGTAATGTCTTATGATCGAGTATCTAATTTTTATCATTATTAGTTTTCCAACAAAACTTTTCGAAATGCTATTACCGAACGAACTGTTACCAGAGACAGTTACATACTATTGTTGTCAAAAATGTACTACTCAGAACCTTAAAATTCTGAAGATTACTCAAAAGCGCACTGGAACTGCGGAAACATGGTTTCAAGTATGTATGGCATAGTAAAGGATAAATTTTCGTGTGAACCGAAGAAGGAGAACAGGTGTGGAAAATAAGACAAGAATCGGACATCGATAATCTTGAAAGAAATTAAATCTTAAATCATAACATAGTACATAAATTCAACCATCTTAAATTATGATTAGTCTAAATATAATATTAGTAAATACAAGAAGTATAAGGAATAAATTTGAAGAAATTATTAACATTGCAACACAAAAAAAAAACCACACAAAATTGTGTTAATGCAAAAATAATTAAATGACACAGAAACAAATTATTTTAGCACACCGGAATATAATGTAGAACATAATTGCAGGGATGGTACCAGAGAGGAAGAACATACATATACATAATTGAGACAATAAAATATAATATAATTGAATTACAGAGGGATGAATACAACATGATTTCAAATTTATTCTTGACTCTTTGCGCACAAAAGGGGCTAGCTAGTAAATAAGGGTTGTCCTAATTGAGCTGTAAATAAAATATAGCCCGCAATATAAACCGTATAGTTTATGTCATCAAACGAATCATACAATTGCCCTTGTATATTCATGGTAAATCATTTGAAAAAGGTGTCTTCTTCTTATGGATTTTACAAAATTTTTATAGCTGTTGGTGCTTGACTAAAACTTAACTTCATGCAATATTTCTATGAAGGGAGGCCTATGAGGCGGTTATACGCAAAGTGAACCGATTTTCGACTCATGTTCATATGTAAAACGTAGTATAGAAAGGTTGATGATGAACAAAAATGCACTGGTTTTATGAGACATGAATATAGATTTATCAAAGACCAATAAAACTATGCTGACAATGTAACCAGAATAGAGAATAACGGCACATGCACAATAAGAGGCCACTAACATATTAAATTTCTCCAAAATTTTGTTATTCCATTAATAGCTGAATTTATAAATAATATGCTAAGTAAAGGAGAAATTGAAGAAGAATTAAAAATCTACGAAGTTGTTCCAATTTATAAAGACAGAAATCCAACAGAAGTCAAAAATTATCGATCAATTTCATTACTATCCATTTTTGCAAAAATAACAGAAAAAATAATAAAATGTAGATTAGATGACTTCATTAAAACCACAGTAGGATATGATAATAAAGAGTTTGGATATCAACGGCATAGTGGTACTCAATCTACTACCTTAGAATATACCGAAGAAGTAATTAAGGCAATGGATAAAGGTGACTACTGTTTTTCGGTTTTTGTAGATTTCTCTAAAGTCTAAAGCATTCGACATACCGATATAGCACAATAGCACAATATACCGAAGTTAATAGAATCAAAATTGAATTCAAATGTATTTATTAAGTCTAATTGCCATTAGAATAAAACTAAGGCTGTAAAAAGAATACTAACTTATGGCAAAAAAAGTTGCCATGTTCTTCTTTTATTGCCGCAGGTCAAAAAGTTTCTACTTACATCATTGATCACAAGTTAACTATAGCATTCTACAAACGTCTGATACAACCAATTGTAAATTCCAGGTTTCCAGGTAAAAAAAAAGTTGCCATGTTCCTCTTTTATTGCCGCAGGTCAAAAAGTTTCTACTCACATCATTGATCACAAGTTAACTATAGCATTCATATAACATAATGAATTAATGTAATGACTGAAATTAATATAATCATTTGAGTCTTTGAAACAATAACCCCACTCTGGAATCGTAGTCGAGTCTCTTGATTTCCGGTTAGGTATTTAGACCACTAAACTAGCAGGAGTTATGATTTCAGAACAAATAATTCTATGTGTTATACATACGTATTGTCAATTGTGTTATACATACGTATTGTCAATCTACGATATGTAACGTTATAACCAAATATATGTGATATCTGTATTACCGTCAACACATGGTTTTCTATCATCAGGTAGATGTTACCAGTAGTACTGTTTTGTTTTTATTTTCAATATTAATTTTGTTTATCCTGCCTTTAGTCGGGTAACATGGTGATAAATAAATAAGGTGTTTTCCTGAATTAAGGCTCACTCCGTGTAATTAATGTAATGATTGAAATTAATATAATTATTTGCGGCTTTGAAAAAATAACCCCACTCGGGAATGGTATTTAGACTAGTGGGGTGATGATTGCAAAGAACAAACAATTCTATATGTGTTACACATACGTATTGTCAATATATGAAATGGAACTTTATAAACAAGTGTATGTGGTGTCTGTGTAGACACCACATCTACTTGTTTATAAAGTTGCATATCGTAGATTGACAATACGAATGTGTAACATACATAGAATTGATTGTTCTGTGAAATAATTACCCCGCTAGTTTAGTGGTTTAAACACCTGACCGGAAATCGGGAGACTCGGGTTCGATTCCCGACTGGGGTTATTTTTTCCAAAGACGCAAATATATTTAACGTCTAAAGCAAATATATTTAACGCCCAACGCGAATATAAAACTACATTCAAACATTACATTAATTACACAGAGTGACCCTTAACTCATAAAAACACCTTATTTATAATGAATTAATGTAAAAAGTAAATTCAAAAAGTGATTCAAAAGTAAATTTAACAAAAAGAAAAACATACTGTGAGGAAACGGTTCAATAAGTAAAAATAAATTTATCACTTGGAAAAAAATCAATGCTTTCGGACTCTAATTCCAGGTGTTTTTGTTTTTATGAGAAGCAGTATGTTTTCGATGTGGAATATTAAATGCAGCTATTAATAATTTTTCGATTTTAGTTACTCTACTTCAACTTCTAAAAAGTATTAGAAACTTTGTTGTAGCAACAAACTAAATCGTTACAAATAATTTAATAGAAATATAAAAATTGTTCATAAATGACCATATTAAATATAACTGCAATGCAAAAAATTTTTAGTAATATAGTTCAAGTATTTTATATATATAATTAAAGAAACACCTATCAATAAATATATATTTAACGTCTAATGCGAATATAAAACCTCAAACTACCAAGTAAATTAATTAAACCAGAAGACTAACCTGCTATAACAGGAACATCAAAATCAAAACTTGTAGGCCCCTGTTGTGATGTGTTTGTACCTGATGTACCACTTGTCGAGCTCACATGCCTTGTTTTTATCAGTGGCGGATTTTTGTTCTGCGTTATCGCCAATCCTCGTCGTAAATTGCCTCTTGTCGGCGATGGTGGAGGATAACTTGTGCCGCGTTGATTTGGACTTAGCAGTTGGCCGGCACTTTTACCAGTACTAGCTCGACCAGGCACGGATAGTGTATTGTGAGCGGAGAGTGTTAAGTTTAGTGTGCCAGTACTAGATGATCCTAAGGTTAAGTTCGGTAAACTTTGTCCTAAACCATGCGTATAAGGTTGGACCTATAAGAAATAAGTTCGTAGAATGTGTCCCTTGTTAAACGAATAAAAGTTAAAACTGAAAATAAAGAATTTCTTTAGAAAAATTAAAATACTACAAAATATCTTACAGTTAACGTATTAGGTGTCTTGCTAAAGAAATTCTGTCGTTGTTTGAATGATCCTTTTTGATTAATCGGGGATTTATCGGAAGGTAAAGTTTGTACTCCTTCATCACTAGATACTGATGCGGTACGATTTTCATTTTCTACAGATACAGCTCTCGAAGGCTCTTTAGCTGAACCCAATGATGACTGATCATTCATTTCCACAGACCCACTAGAAAATTACACACATTTACACAGTGTAATAAAAATATTAGATATCAAAAACATAAACTGAAATCAGTTTAAATTTTATTGTACACTTTTTTTACCTATGGCTGTGTGCTAAACTCGAAACTCGACTTGCTCTAGACGATGTAGCTACAGGCGATCTAGGTGCCAATTGTAAACTATGCAGTTCATTCTCTATGCCAAATTCAAAACTCAATTCGGTATCTAAACTATCTTCGGTCATATACGTGTGCTTAGCTTGGCTGTATAAGCTCTGAGCTTTGCTTATGCCTTCCTTCCAACTCTAAAATAACATCTTTTATCAAAAATATACAAATGTTATATACAATACTTTTATATCAAAGAGATTACCTTTAAAAATCTGAGTAGCTTAAATTTAACATTTTTTCAATTTTTTATGATTATAAAGTTGTAACTACACAACATTTTTTCAAGTCATATGCATTTAATGCTTAAAAATAAGGCTTTGTGCAATTTCAGAGATTGTAAATAACAACAGGAAATTTTAATAACCAATAACCTAATTAGAAAACAAACTATCATAACAACAACAAAAATATATAATATAAAACTTATGAGAAGGATAGACGAAGAAATACATATGTACAATGATCAAGCAAAGAAAGAATCAAATAATCAAGCAAATCAAAGCAAAGAATCAAGCAAAAAGAAAAAAGAACTATAGACAAGAAATCAGAACTGAAATAAGAAAATTCTAAAAACTTAATATACATTGAAAATAAAATAGACCGCAGCAAATTAAAAGAAAACCGTACAAATCACCACTGCCAACTAACTAACGGAAAAACTAGCATAAAATCACCATCGAAAAGATTAGACAACGAAATTAAAACCGCAAATGAATTGAACGACTACTCTATAGTTTGTAACTAAGCATGTTACTTGAAATAAATTAAATAAATTATGCGAATCCAGCACTGGAATAACCAGTTATTAAAATTGAACGTAGATTCGGCTAGGATATATGAACGCGCTTCGTTACGTGCATCGTTTATCATACTAGCAAGATAACAGAGAGTCCGGTTTCGTTGTTGTCCGCTGTTGCTATGTAACACACATTGTGTGTGTATTGATATGAACACATTTTAGCCTTACACAGATAAGAGTAGGAGATTTAGATTATAATAATTGATATATGTGTTGGCTCATCGCTGTTCGCTGCTGCTTACACTGTAATGTGTGAACACCGTACCGGAATGAAAACGATGTCTAGCGCTGACCAACACGATGTCTAGCGCTTACAAATAGCGAGATATTAAATAGAATTATTCAGTTCATTTTCATGAACTCGAAGACGAAGCATCTAAGCAGCAACCAACAGTCAACGACCAGCCAAAACAAAATATCGAGCAGAGCGACAGCCAGCGAGAATCGCCGGATCGCATAAATAGCACTGATGCCAATTGCGTTGTTATTGAGGCTAACAGTACTCACTGACCACTAGAGTGTATATTTCAACCTACGCTCACCGAGGTTAGTTTTAGGCATTCTGTAACTGTAACACTGACGATCACCTGGGTGTGCTATAGTGGCTTTTATTTGTTTCTAGTTTTCCTGCCATTGTCATTGTCCGAACCACTTTACCAAAGTAGACCTCATGCCTCCCCGTTGTATTACCCCCCGCTTTGACAAGCTTCTCGCATTATTATTATTGTTTTCTTATTTTATCACCGCACATTTGCACTGCTTTACAATCACCGCTTGTATATAATGTCTTGTATATTGCTTGCATGTATAAACCCTTGCTATTGATTGGATTTGACATTTAATTATTGACATTTAATTTTGCATTTATATTTCTTTTCTCGTATTGTCTATGAAGACCAATAGACTTGTTTTATAAAATCGTTAATGCTGTTTCATTAATTCGCAGTTAGAATCTTTTTCAGTTGCCCACAGGAACGCGATCAGCTGGACAACTCATTAATTTAGCTGCCCTGTCCTAGGGAGTCCACGGAGGCTCGGTGGGACAAAGACAACAGTTCCAACGTGCAGTCTCTCGTTAAACTAACCTGGTGGCTGGCGCCGGAGATTCATATTTCCGGAAATTATTATATTCTGCGCCATCTGTGACAATTGCAAGGACCTTCCGTTAACAGCGTCGCGAGCATGAGTCTGTCACAAATTTACATACGTTATATATTTATATGTAGTCCTGTAACAGCAATTTATTAAGTGCATATTGTTGAAAAAATTTGGGTTGGGCAATCGTCAAAATGTATGTATTACCTTAATGAAACATCAGTTAGAGACTATATAACAGTTCAGGTTTATTCACCCAGTTGTTAAAATTTAATAGGATAAAATCCAAAGCCGTAAAGCTGTGATAGCATTAGTTCGTTGTAATATGCGGTTTGCTTTTCCATCACTAAGTCCACCACAATTACACCTTCTGAAAATGATCGTGACTCCTTCCCAACCAGCTCCAATCCAATACGCTGACAAGGTGAGGACAGCTGAGCTGATGTGACTTACCAGTTGCGCGCCAAAATTCAAAAATCATAAAATATGAAGCTTACGTTAATAGGCAGCATAAAATGATGTGACTCAATAAGATCAATGTAGTTACGACTCGTTAATGAGCAAAAGGTTGGAAGAACTATAGAGGCACTAAAGCACTTACATAAGACCAAATAAAGTGAACATTAATTAAGGGTCCTTATTTAGATTTAATACCTATTAAGCAAATAAATGAATTTATGAAAAGAAAAAAAATCCATTCGAATAGAAAATATCTAAATTACACTCGTCCACAAAAGTGACATCACGAAACTAACAAATAATTACAGAGCGATATGAAATTTATCGGTATTAAGTAAAATATTAAGTAAAGTGATTCTAAATAGAATATAAGCACATGTACGTAAGTAGCTTAAACATATAGCTTAAACCAATATTAATGCTACAAAAATCGAAGTACAAGAGAAAATACAAATCTATATAGTAAACAATATTCCGGAAAGAATAGATAAAAATAAATACGCCACCAGTATTTCCATCGATTTCAGCTAAACATCTGACATCATAGAACAAAAATATTGGATTGCTTAGTAAAGCATGGGAACTCATGAACTAAAAACTCAGTAGAAGACAACATTATTACATATTTACGTAATTAAGAAAACTCTATAACATTATTTTACACAACAAATGATATAAAATGTACATTCTACTAATCCGTATGCACAGCAGAGCAACAGATTAATTACATGTTTCACCTAATCGCTGATTTGTCAGTTGTCACATGACTTTCGATGTGTGGTCTTTATAACTTTACGTATACTTTGCGTTCAAGACAGAGGTATAAAATCTACACACTGAATCAGTCATGTAGATTTTCTTGAAGAAACAAACAATCTGGTAAATGATCTGTTTATACGAAACACACCACTCAATAGTTTTTCATAAACAGGACGATATTCTATATCCAATCACCCAAAATGAACTATCCGAAACACTAAATGAAGGCTAAAACACCACTCCTGGTTCAGACGCATTAACTCCTCGTATCCTCAGACATATCCCTGCAGAAACCATATGGCCCCTAACCGTGACATAAAATAAATGTCTTTTATTGGGGCACTTCCCAATCAATTGGAAAACTAGCCAAATGGTCCTGATTCCAATACCGCAACGACCCTACGCATGTTTGATCATACTGATCAATCACAGTTTTCAACGTCTTAGGAAAAACTGTTGAAAGAATCTTCACATTCCGCATACGAAACTGTCTATAAATCAACAAAATTTTCCCATACAACCAATACAGTTTTAGAGCATCCGCTCTACTATGGAGTTCCTCCTTAGATTTCAAATTGATGTAACTCGTGCACTAAATAAAGGGCATTGCCCTCTGGCAGTTTTCTCGATATCTCTCACGCTTTTGACTCTGTCTTGCATGCTGTGCTAAATCGGAAACACCACGAGCTCCATATCATTCGTTCAGCACACTGAAGATGGTCCAGTCATACCTATCTGACTGCACGATCCAAATTAAAATCCAATGTCGGAGACTTCGGACACTGTCTCCAGACCTATAACCTATCACAAATCGTCTAAAATCTCTTCAATCCAAATATTCGATTCGACTTGATGCAGAAAACAACCCGATAGTCCACCAAAACTCTTCGAACCGACTGGAAAGCCAGTTACCACCGTAGTAAACTGCCCCGCATACGAAACTGTCTCAGACGCTTCCCTCAATCGCCAGCTCGAATCATTAAAATCATGCAGGAAGCCCCAAAGGATTTTCAAAATATTCTCGAAACAATCCCTATTTAGCTCGGATGATCCTCTTTCACACGACATAAAAGGTTAAAGACAAAAAAATAAATAAAAAATGAACAAATTAAAAAAAAATCGAAAACAAAAACAAACCTTTTTTACACTACCTCTTTTCCAACTAGGCTCGGTTCAATTCTGGTCAACATTCGTCATTCACATATTTGCGTAGCCAAGCAAGTAAAAGGAAAATATTCACTTCTAACAAGTAAGATCTCCTTAATTAACCAATATTCCCTAATCAGTTTACCATGCTATGGTCAAGGTTCTTGCAGGTTTTCCTTAGCTGTAAATTGAATGTTATAGCGTCATTTCATGAAAGCTATTTGCTTACCAATTCTGTAACTTAACCACTCAAAACCAATCCTAGGCTAAAGAGGATGATCTCAATCTCCTATACTCAATGTTCAATCTCCTATTTTAGACCATGTCAAAGCGGGAGAGTGCGGAGGGTGGGTGTGGAGTTTAGTGGGTACAAGTCGCACACTGATATGTGCACCGGGCACACTTCGTCATTCGATTATTCCGCCTCGTATGATGTACTTCCCTCGTAAAACAAAACAAAAAATTGGTTACGAACGAGTCAGTGATAACATGAAACATATAATTAATCGGTTGTTTTAAAGTTTCTTAGAGCCTGAATAAATAAAAAAAAAAAGAAGTTGTAGCGTCCCTGAGACGATGCTTGCTATGTTTTGATATCATAAAGAGTCAGATATCTAGGTATCCATAATACAACAAATATTGAAAATTCCTCAATCACAAACAAGTATCGAGAATGAGCGCACTACAAACATGTGATAGCAGCTACAAATATCAATTTTCTGGAACTTTTACTTGCAAATGCAGTAAAATTTCGGGTTATTTTTCAGGCAAAATAAAATTTGGTAGTAGACAACATAATATTCTGCACCTTGAGCGAAAAGATGTAGACCACACAAATCTTCAAGCTGAGTACTTAATATTTTGTGGCCAACTGAGTATTTAATATTTTATAAAAAAATATATGAAGTTGATGAACCTTGGAAATTATACAAACTTTGAAGAACTTTACAAAGTTTGTATAATTTCGTTGAAAAATCAGCTAAACGCCAAACGATCTTTGAAAAAATTGATAAAATAGAAAAAGATTTTGAGGTGGGCTAGTGATATTTAGTCCTTAATTGGTACTAGATAGGCGTGTAGCAAGGAAGCTGAGCGCTCTTTAATGGATAATGTTGAAACATCTTTACCAGCCTTAAACAAATTTCACCACCTCATGTTGTAGACAAGTCAATGGTCGTTTGAAAGACACGGTGTTAACTTTAAGTTTGATGTCTAAAAATATAGTTAAAATAGAAAATATAGTATAAAATAAAAATATAGTATTGGAAACCTTTAGATACAATTATATGTTGTAAATTAAATTTTCCAGTTACATATTAATTTTAATTTTTTACATTAAGTATCCTACGTTATGTATTTACATAACGTTCTGCTACAGTTTGATGTTGTCGCTTGATGCTAGGTTGGTACCACATATCAAATGATTTAAATACAAAAATCGACTGAGAGATTTATTAGATGTAAACAAGTATCTCGATGAAAGCTCTTCTTAAGAGAGTAGTTATTTAAAAAATACACCTCTTTAGAATTAAGTAAAATTAGAAATTGCGCGGGCAGTAATTGCGCACTCCTGATCTAACGTATAGTGAATGCTAACGTATAGATACATTTTTCAGTTATACAAGAAATATAACAAACAAAGGGTTTTTATATTGAGAACCAAGAGGTACTTCAAGCGTTTAACACCAGAATGGTGTCGTGACTGTTGGGAGGAATGGGGTATTTAGGCAAGAAAATATCGGATGCACTACCAAAGAAAGCATCTGCACAAATTTCACTGGTTCAGAGCCGGCTCTAAGAATATATGTTGATTCCATCAGAAAAGTGATAAGTTACTGCATTGTTCAAAACAAGACAGACTGCTGAGCAAAATCAGTAGGCAATCAACACAGTAAGTGCTTCATAGAAAAGTCATGTAATACAAAATCTCAGATTTGCTAATTCTTGACAATAAGAATATTGTCACGAATATTCCAAGAAGAATATTCACGAATAATAGTCACCAATATTATATATGAAGAAAAATGTTCCAAAATTCATTTATTCAGGAAACATTAATAAATTCAACAAAAATAAATAACGCGGTAATGAATTAACAAAAACAATCTACATTTCATTATGTTACTTGCACGGTACAAAACCTGGAAATGTGTGGATGAATGCGTTAAAACTTAGTGGGCCAAAGAACAACGTGTGAAACTATTGAAAATCATTTAGATATGCTGGCAAAGAATTTTAAAGAGTATTTTCTTGTTAGTAGAAATTTAAAAAGCTTGTTCTGACAACTTGGTAGCATGTTACGAGTGGGTTAGGGATCCATTTCAAAATACCCCCGAAGGTCTCCCAACTGCAGAGGAAAAAACCTTCATAGACTTCACGGTAAGGGGCGAAAATATAATTTAGTAATGCATAAATCACTCCTTTAATTTTGGACAGATGTGGATACGAACTGAAAACAAGTTTTTATGCATTGAAAACAAAAGCATTTCATATACTATTACCATTTTTAACATCATACGTTTGCGTCACTGGATTTTATGCGGTGGATGCTTTGAAGACAAAATATAGATCTTAGCTAAATATAAAAACAGAACTCCGATATTAAGCCATTTTTTAAAACTGGCCAAGGGAGTCAGTAATTATAATTAAACTCGTTTTTAATTTAAAATTGATAATTTAATTATTAAATACATTATGCAGTACTGGCCCAATCCTATTTATCAGTGTATTATATCAATATAAACGTGTATTTTAGTTTTTAGTACATCAAATCATTTTATTTGGCTTTTCTTTAATTAAATAATGTTTTCGTCATGCTCGCGCCTCCTCTTTGGTATTAAGGCGCCCTCATAGGGTCCCACACAATCGTTCTTAAAGAAATAAATAAAATAGCACCATACCTTCAGTTTTTTGACATCTGTATTTTGTAATATAAATGCGGACACCGCCATATCGAACTCATTTTTATAAATACACGCCAGGGTCGGAGTCTCTCTATTGAGTTCAATCACAACTAACCTATCGACAATATACGGTTGTCTAATTACACGCATAGTAGCGGCACCTTTTTTCGTGGATGGTTTACAAATTAACAGCATATCTGTTAATAGGAAACAATGTACTTCAATCTAAAAGTAAATTAAAATATATAAGTATTAAATGATTAAATTAGATATTAGATTGTATAATTAGAAGATAAAAATAATTAACTAATTTGATCAAGCGTGTTCATAATATGACGTACTTTGCCCGTTGTGCTGTCTTTTAATTTGAGATCTCCTTCTAATAATAGGTGTCTTTTTCTTTCTGGTGGACAGTTCAACATTGGCTTATTGAGATCCAATTGATTATACGACTTTAAAAGTTTTTCTAAATCGTCATCTTTTGTCTCCTGAATAATAATGAAAACATCATATTATTTTCAGTTCAATAACAAAAATTACACAATGGACAGACTTAACGACATTTCAGTAGCATTCAGCAAATTATGTTTGCAACACGCAAAAAAAAATATCATAAATACACAAAGCACGATAACAACATTACTCAAGTGGTTCGTAAATGAAACTGACATCTTATGGATAATTGAAAGGATGAATAAAATGTCAATAACAATACAGTGGTGTATCGAGCATAATTGGCAACCGGGGAGACGATAGCTTTTTAAATAGAGAACTTAGCTCGAGTGCTAAAGATATTACATTTTATTTTCGTGTGTAATTGAACTATTTAAGTAGTAACTGTTAAAAAAGGGGACACTATTGAACTATACACTGCAATACCGAATACAGAATGTAAGAGAAATAAAGCTTAGCCACTAGCATTGCAAGGCTTTGGCATTCAGTAGAAGAGCAATTGCACAAAAATATTATTAGTTGCAAATCTTGAAACAGATACATGATACAAGCATACTTGACTGATACGACTTAACAACATAAAAAATGCCAATTGATTGCAATTGTAATAAAACAAATTAGCCTGGGTATATAATACCGATAAAGAAGAGAGGTAAAATTAGAGATATAACGTGGCTTATAAAAAAAGCAAGTTGGATATATCTAGTCGAACTAAATCATAGTGGAAAGAAAAGATGATACCGAGATTGCGTAGTTTAAGTGAAAAAAAAGGCTTATTTTGAACAAAAGATATTGAAAGAACCTGGGGAAAAAGCAAATCATTTTAGAAACACTGGACGAAAGAACGCAATGATATAACATCGGAGGAAGAGCAAAGAAAAATATCTGCGACAACTGTGGAAAGTATGTTTGAAGGATGGATCGGGCCATGTAATAATGAAAAAGTTGGTTGAGAGGTAAAAATAGAGAAATTGTTAATAATGTTTCTTTTTGTTTGAAAGTGCTAATTACAGTTTAATAAGTAACCAAAAGGTTGCTTATAATGATAAGCCTTTTACGAAATCATATAAATGTCATAAATAATTTTGCGAATTTTTTAAAAATTAAAATGACAGGTTCATAAAGATTTCAAACCAAATAAAATGCATCTATTAAATACATTTGCATATGTGAAGCATTTTTCTATTTAAACAACCCTAATAAAATCAAATACTCTATGAATACTTACAACAATGTCATAACTCTCAATCCTGGCAATAATTCCTTTGAGACGTTCATTATCCTGTTTCTGCTTCAAACTAAAGTTGACGTTATTCACAAAGTCGTCAACAGACTTAATCTGAAAATAAAATTCAGTACGTTCGCATTATTATTCGGTTTTATTCTTTATACCCGCCATTATTTTTCCAATTTAGTAGTTTCGAGAGAATATTCAACTTTGTATTTCTTTGAGAAGTTTTATTTCCAGATACGTTATGATCATTCTACTACTACTATATAAACTCTGTAATAATAGGGTCAAATAGACTGAAACTGCATTGTTGCTTTAAATCAATAAGGAAAATATCTACTTATACTCTTACTTATAGCAAAAACAATAAGATATAGACAAGTAAGAATTCCTGAATGTTTACGAAAAATCATATTATAAAATGTAGTAGGACAAAATATATACCACATAAAGTTAATAGGATTCAATAAGTTAATAGTTATTACGAATACTATTAAAGTTAATAGGAATATTATTAAAATTGATATTATAGAAATTTTTATAAATTTTTTACATTTTAAATTTAGTTTCCCTATTGTGACATTTTGTCATCATTTTGGATGACATAATATACAATTGCATTATATTTGTCTCTCAATTTTCCATCATTTCATCGTAAAGTGCAAAATATGTGTTTTTGCTTTATTTGTTTTTATAATTCCGCTAGTCTTAATTCTAGATCAATTGTGTTGATTTGCGTTAAACGACAATGATTTATTCAAAATACTTTTTAAGCCGCATCTAAAATTAGATCCTTTTTTTAGCTCTGTATTTGGTTGGTACTGAGCAATGGTACCGATAAGAGTATATAAGCTAAACAAAAACTTAGAACTTTGAAATATGGCATTAAAACTTCATTTATCTCATTAAAATTTAGTAGAAATGTTTTAAATGCTGAAATTCTTTGAGATATAAACTTTGTTCTTTAAATATTATACAGTGAAACCTGGAATTGGGATCTCAAGGGACCTAGAAATTTTTATCAGTTAAAGAGGCTTTTCAATTACCCAGTTTCCCAAATCGACAGGCTTAAAATGACACTTGTCTTATTTATAGAGGGTCCCGGTAAGAGAGGTCAAAGTGTACCGCTATTCATTTATAGAGGTGAAAATGTTGATTAAAAATGCATATTTTATGACATACTGTACTTTTATTTTTGTAAACACTACGAAACTTAAGGTTTAAAAAAATCTGTTAATTAACTTTGTATTGAAGTGCTACTAGCTGTAAACTGTTTTTCGATGCTACAAATTTAATCAAATATGCTACGATCACCAATATTTGATATTTTAAAATATTTATGAAAAATCTCTAATGCCTTTTCTGTCTCATGCTTTGACACTCTTTCTAAACACTTCTCACAATTCTCCTCTATTTCCTGAGAGGAAGAAGAGCATGCAGAAACAATGTCATTGTCAGTAAGCTCTTCTGAAACTAATAATTCATCATCAATATGCACAAAATCCTCAAAAGTGGGTTGCTGGTCATTTTCGTTGCTAGAAGAAGTGATAATAATCTGGTCCCATTCTGAAAGTGTTATTTCAGTTCTCTTCCTCCTCTTGTAAGCCCTCACGTTCTACTTCTTTCACCTTGAATCCAGCTTTCTTGAAGCAATTAGCAATGGTGCTTTTGGTCACAAAAAACTAGCTTTTCTCGCAAATCTCATGGCCTGGAGGATATTGATTTCAGAACTATTATTCTCTTCTACAGATTTGTTCTTAAATCTGTAAACTTTGAAGTTATTGATAACACCCTGATCCATTGGATGTAAGTTACTTGTAGTGTCAGGTAAATACAATAGTTTAACGTAGTCTAATTCAGGCATATTATTGTAAGATGTACAATTATCGGCAAATAAAACAATTTTTCGTTTTTGCATCTTCATTTCGGTGTTCACTGTTTTTATCCAATCCGCGAATATATCTGATGTCACCCAGACCTTTTTGTATTTTGATAACCAACAGGTAAAGTTTTGATTCCTTTGAAGCATCTTGGATTTTTCTATTTCCCAATTAAGAGAAGTGGTAGCTTCTCAATTAACAACGTATTGGCACACAAAAGTACAGTGATCCGATCTTTCTTTGCTTAGTTTACGACCATGACAAGACTGACCTTTAAATGTGAAAGTTTTGTCGGGAAGACAATTGAAGAATAAACCCGCTTCATCGGTATTGAAGACGTTATCGGGGGAATAATGATGTAATAGACCTGGAAGATCTTCAATCCACTGATTACATACGCTGTTATCTATGGCATTGCTTTCTCTGCAAATATTTTTGAAAACGATATCGTTCCTTCTCTAAAAACTCTCCAACCACCCATTACTGGCACAAAAATTATCAATATGGGGCCTACTCGTGAATTCTTCAGCCTTATTTTTAATCATCGGACCGCTTATTTGAATGATTTTATTCCGTACCTGCTTTACCCATGTTGAGAGACATTTTTCAAGTTCAGGGTGCTCTGCTGCTCGCATTCGTTTTCATTTTCCTTCAATAGACTGAGAACGAATTTTCTCCTTGTTTAGAATAATCCTATATAATAATCCTGAATTACACTTTCGTTTCGACACTTTTATGAAGTTTTATGCACTTGTTTATCGCACAAAACCTTCGACAGTACTAACGCGTAGGAAAGTAATTCGAATGTTTGTAAATAAACGTGTAGTGTGCCAACCGGTCCAGACCAATATTCAAAATGATAAGTTATTTAGTTATGGATGTGTTAATAATTGTCTCACTTATAGAGACCATTGAGCTAAAAGTCTCAATTATCGAGGTAAACATCGAAAAAAATTATATATCAGTTATAGAGGTTAAATTTTCCCAATAACAGAGGTATTTCAATGCAAATGTGTCGGGACCTCATCGTAATTATCATTAATAGAGGTTTCTCACATATCCAGGGTCCACTTAACCAGGTTGTACTGTATATAGTTTGCTATCGGCTGAACAGCTTCAAACGAAAAAGAGACGAATGAAAAACAATTCAATAATTAAACGACAATTAATTAATTCTAGGAAATCTATCAGCATTAGTTATTTAATACGGATAAAGTTTATCGGCCAACTTTCCTTTGTGATTTCCTCGCGGTACATAAAGGGATGTTGAAAATATATATACACATGCAGATTTACGAGATGGATGGTCATATATTACGGCAAAAAGATATTAATGTCCAAATACATCAAAATGGTTTAAGGATTTCTCTACACGTGCGTCGGTTTCGTTTTTTATGTATAGACATCTGTCTTAATAATTCAGCGCAACACTGACTCACACATATACGATGACCAAAATAAAAATATATATGTATTCTAGTCGCAAATGGCCTCAATGGAACTTTGTGTTCGTTATTTCCGACCAGCAGTTTTAATTGTCTTAACGAACTTTCTTATTTACTTTCAGAAAGCGTTGTTATTTTGAGCTCTTGTTCATGTAAAGTGACCACCAGCCTTTCAATACATAAGGAGTATACGTATGCCAAGAATTCGATATAAAAGGACCATGCAGCCTAACACCATACAGACACAGGTTGAAAGTTGTGTACTGCACTACTGGGCGAGCTAATTCGTGAATTTTGTTGGCATAATTAACGATCAGATCTGGTTTTTGTACAGCAAGCATAGTCGTAGTGTTATGTACGGTTTTCTCAATGTAGCGTAACAGTTAAGAGTAATTTAATGAGTGCAAAGTATTGTCAAATATAATCAAAATAAAAATCATCATCAAACTTCTATATGTCATAAACTAAGTATTACACATTACATCTGTAGACTCTTTCGGTTTTCTTATCATTCATTTTACATATCTTTTCTCGCATATACATTTATTTAACTCTCCCCTTGCCCACCAACCGTACCTTCGAAGAGGATAAGAGGAGGCCGCCGTCAGAGGAATTTGAATAATCAGCCTGACTAGATAAAATTTGAGTTGCATACAAGAGCATTATATGTTACAGAGAATTCTTATAGTCAACTATAAGTAACACCATCCCCTACTACCAATTATCTCATTTTTGTAAAAAGTTGTTTTTGCTAACTAATGAAACACGATCGAGCAATTCTTTGTTTTAGAGACACTCAAAATGTTTTTGGTTATAAAAAAGTTTAGATATCGATTTTGGTAGTTTTATGCTAAGCAGTCAGGTAGATATGTCATAACACAGAAAATGATATATGTTCATCTGTCTTCAAAAAATTCTCGAGAAGTGTTTGGCTCCGATTTGTAATAAATACAATGTAGTCCTTAAGAAACTCAATAAGTGATTGAACATCCACCGGTTAGTATACAAATGCGCGTCTATTAAATGTGAGATAAATGCGTAACTCCAATAAATACTTTACAATCCTTATCAAGCTCACTACAAGATGCCTTAAATAGCGCAAGAGTAAAATAGTAAACATTACGTACACGAATAATGTATGTATGATAGTATTACTTTAAGCTAGGTAGAGTAGATGGAGCATTTTTAGCATAGGTGGTAGCCGCCATCAGTACCCTCTGCTTCGGTAGCATCATTGTCTACGAGTATGCTTACTGCATCACGCTGATTTGTTTAAACTAATCTGAAAATCATCTATATAATGTACACATTACAGAGTTCTATGAACGTAAATGATAGTTAGAAGAAATTATATCCTAATGGTTCATCGTATTTAGATGTCATTTCGTCATTCATAGAACTCTGTAATGTGTACATTATATACAGGCATTTCAGATTAGTTTAAACAAGCCAGCGTAGTGCATTAAGCAGAGTCCTTAGACAATGATGCTACTAAAGCTGAGGGTTTCATTCAGTCAAGATGTACTTTTCAAAATGATTAGCTTATCTAAGTAATAATTACGTACACGCATACATTTCGTAGTTAATTTTAAAATCAATAATCAGTAGCGGATTATGAGACGGCGTTAAGTAGACAACAGCGCAAAACCCCTTTCATAATTTGAAATTTACATAATGTAAAATATTAAACAAAAACGTTTTAGAATAAACCACATCACCCAAAATTACAACTAGAATTCGCAACTGACAATAGCATTTACTAAATTGCAATAATAGAGCTCATTAAATAGAACATATTTTGTCCTTTTTCTGCATCTAGCATTGTTAAACAATTATAAGTATATGTATATTTCGTGGCAAATACTAAAGATATTATTGGTTATATGTAGAGAATTGTTTAAATTAGAGCTTTATGTTGAGTATGATTTAAAATACCATACTCTAGTAAGATCCATTTTCATTTTCCAATCTTTCTGCATGATACTTTTTATTTAATTAATTTATAAAATAATACGTCTCCAAGAAATATAAAACAAACTCGAGATATTTAGTGTATCGAGAAATTGGAAAAAATTGCTTTAGTGAATATGGCATATACTGAGGCTCAACACTCCATGGGTTATTCGAGTTACAGCAAATCGTTTGTGTTATGTATTCTCAAATCAAATGTCTTATTATATTATATGTTTGTATTATAAATTGTATGAAATATTTGTTAAATTATAAAATTATAAATATTTTGCTGAAACATTTTTTAAAGTTAATAATTCAATTCAATATATTTATATATGTATATTACGGTGTTTAATTTTTCCAACCATGTGATTTTCATATGATTTTGCCTTAATTATCATATGACATCAAGTTGCAGTGATATAAAAAATATATATGCCAAATTTCAAGATTGGATAATATTTAGAGGTTGCACACATGGATCACTTTTATCTGAAATTAGTGAAATTTCTAATATTGAAGTGCTTTGTACTAATGGGCTTCTCTTGTATTTCTTTTATCTTTTGCAGTTAATTGAACTTTAAAATGGGAACAAACAATAAATTGGGCTGCTAGAAAAGGTGCCTCACGGTGAGTTTTTAGGAGTTCGGCTCCCTTCAAAGGAACAAGTTCTTTTCGTTTTTATTTGCCATCACAAGAAAATGAAAGAAACACTTTAGCATGCTGTTAGTACTAAACTACAGAAAGTAAAGAGGAAATATCCCTGTTAAAACGGAGGACATTATGCGTGCTGGTATACAGAAACTGTATAAAGAATACCAAAATCTGGGTAAAGAGAAATCGAGAAACACGGATAAAACAAATATGAAAAGGCAGATTTAGAAAGGTGATCTCGTCGAGTATTTCACATTTCCCGGCAAAATGTAATGGAAAGGACTAGTGTATCACAAGAAGATAAAGAATTTCTTAGGTCACAAAGAGAGGATCATATGAGTTCGTCAATGAGTGGAGTAGAGAAGGTTTTCGCCTCGAAAATAAGAACTAAATGTGCAAAAGAAGACAAAAATGATCTATATAAAAATAAACATTACAAAGCTATCGATGAAATCAATAAGACAGTTATACTGGAAGACTTCATCATCCGCACCTAGTGACGAAGAGGCTGAGTTTTCGCCTGCAGCAACGAAAAAATGACAAACAACTCATAGATTAAAACATCATGATCAGACATTCATGTTTACTTGGGATCGAGAACAGTTCTCTATTCGACAAGCAAGTACTTCCTTTACAGCAACTACAAAGATCCTTGGTCACAATGTTTCAAAAATTTCCGTATCCTCCAGCTACCGTTTACCGAGCTCGGGCGATCAATAGAAGTAAAAAGGCAAAGAAAATTAAAGTCACTCTTTGAAAATACTCCTCATTTCGTCTTGCATTGGTATAGTAAACTCTTGCCCTCAGTTGATCATGGGAGTGTCAAAACTTGGAAAGATATTGAAGTTCTAGTGACTGGCAAAAATGTTGAGCATTTACTTGGCGCACTACCTGTGCCGTAAAAGGCACTGGCGAGCAGGTGGCTGAAATAGTTATTCGGAAAGGGGACCAATTTGGGCTACGTGGCAATATCATAGGTATGTCTTTTGATACTACAGCATCAAATACAGGACTGATACAAGAAGCATGAACCAGAGTTGAAAGGGAATTCGGACCAACATTGTTGTGATTGGCTTGCAGTCATCACACCCATGAACTAATAATGAAAGAAGTGTTCGCGGAGTGTTGTGACATACCATCAAGTGGTTCTGACATCCAGATTTTTCGGAAGTTCCAAAGTCTGGTGGGCTTCACTTGATAAGAAGTCATATACCACAAAGCTAGGTGAAAAAAGTTCCGTTCAAGCCTTTCTAGAAGAACAATGACTGAAAATGGTTAACTACATCCACAATGTCCTAATATACGGAAGTCCTCTATGAGAAAACTGCAAATATTTATTACAACTCTCACTCATGTACCTAAGAAGTTGCTCTCTAAACGACTTCAGTTTCAGGATCCCAGAGGATCTTATTTTGGACGAACGTATTACTCAGGCTGATAAGGAAAATATAATTAAAAATTTAGAAACCAAACCTGCAAAGAAAAAGGAAATGAAACGATTAGAGAGTTAAACCTAGTTTTTGACGGAAAAACCTGAGCTATTTCGTTACTAATAAAACAAAGACGTTCTTTGAATTGTTTGGGATCCCCGACGTGACAGAATACTGTAGTGATTCTCTAAGAAGCCATGTGAACGCTTTTAAGGTGGTCAATGATACCGCAGCAAGAGGAATTGCTCTGATAAAAAAGTTTAACGAATCGATCAGGGACGAACAACAAAAACAATTCATGATGAAGGTAGTCGAGAATCACAGAAAACCAAGCCAAGCGAACAAAAGAAGGGATTGCATCGTTCAAAGTTGATTAATACATGTTTTGCCAGTCGTACTACCTATTAATCCTAGCGCCTAGTTTTAATATTATTAATTATTGATTTCTAGTTTTCCCAGAAAGTAATTAACATTGAAAATATCGTATTTTTTGCCTACTTTTAAAAAACTGATCCAAGTGTGCAACCTCTAAATATTATCCAATCTTCTTCAATTTCGGCATATCATATATATCTTTCACATTACTGAGACGTAAGCAAAGTCTGCAAAAATTTGACATTTTATTTTTCGCCTTACAAAATGAAACACCTTAATATATATACCGTACCATAAGATTCAGGCTGTCTCGCTCTACTTCGTCGTCTGTATTTCTCAGAATTGCCTTTAAAAGTAAACCATACTTGGTTAATCGTTGCATGGGTTGCACCAATATATCCATCAACCTCAATCTAAAAATGAATAAATAATGAACTTGTTAAACATAAAACATTAATAGCTAAGACGTGTTTGATGTAGATGTATCATGGTTTCTTAAGCTCATACAAATGACCACTAGAGATTTGAAATTAAGATGTACTATTGAGATGTGACATTGATTGCGTTCAGCCGACGTAGCGTAAGTGAGCGCTATTTGCTTTGTGCTAACTAAGTGGCAAACTTAGTGGTGAATTAAACAGTACTTAGTCATATACGATAAGAAAGTCATTGATAGTCGTTCACATTAGTAATATTCAGTATATTTTGCGTACTTCTTGTTTTGTTATTTGCATACTTTTGTTAATAATACTTATAAAAATCGATATGAACTTGTTATTTTTATTTGAAGAGGAGAATATAGTACTTCAACAAATACGTGAGAAAAGAAATACATGTAAATATATATGTTGTATTGCTCAAGCAATACAATATATA